>JANJGK010002789.1:0-105000 GCA_039081455.1 Macrobrachium rosenbergii | reverse complement strand
CCAACTACCACCATGTTTCTGCCCTGGTGTACTGATCAATGTTGCGCTTCTATATCTTGTTTTGTTATAGTATCATCTCCACTTTTGTAAACTGGGATAAATATTACTTGACTCATCCAGAGAGAATCGATAGCCATAAATTGACAGACGATTACTTGGATGCATAAAAGTTTATATGATTAACGATAGCTTTCTGCACGAACATTTATAATTTACATAAGGGGAAATTGAGAGTCCGTGAGATTTTCATGTCAATTATTGTTGAATGTAAGAAGCCAAAACTGGAAGATATATCAGTCCCTCAGTAGTAAGAAGGGTCTCAGAGAGATGAAGCATAGCAGTTTAATTTGTGCCTCGGCCAGAGAGAGAGAGAGAGAGAGAGAGAGAGAGAGAGAGAGAGAGGTCTGAACCCCTTCACTGCTAGGAAATTCCTCGAGAATTCTGCGTTCCTTCCAAAAGGCTTGAGAATCTGCATCGGCAATTCTGAAGCGCAAAACAAGAAGCCGAAATGGCCCCTTAATTAATTTCCTTTTAAGAGGAAATTTGCTCTTTATGCTCGCCCAGAAAATTGCAGGAGAAATGGGAGCAGAGTAGAGGGGAAAATGTTGCCGTAAAAGATAAAGAACATTTTTTGCCCCATACTTGTGTTAAAATTAAGCTGAAATATTTATTGTTTTTTTTCATACTGGGTTGTCGAAGCAAATAACCGTGTTCTTTTCTCTATTTATCCGAGTTTAAGTTATTTGTATTTTAACACCATTATCACATCACGCTGACATATAAATATAAACCTTCACTCTGTGAGGAACTTGATTGTAACGTACTGAATTTATAGTTTTGATCGTCATAGCCTTCATAACATTACAGGAACCCTTTTTTCAGATTTGGAAAAGAATTTCCAAATTTTTGTTTGTATTTTGGGGCGTTGGGATGAATTCAGATATAATATAACAAACCTTAACATAACCCAAGCAAAGCATTTCAGATTTCTCTGGCAGAAGCTCTTAAGGCAATAACTGTCACAGAAGCAGTATATTTCTACAATTAATTTCACGCCATCTTGTTTGTTGAAAAGAGAAATCTTGACTGCCATAACAGTTATTTCTGTTATCAGCACTATCCCTTTGATAAATAAGATTATTGTGAATTTAGCCATATTCGTAAGATGGTGTTGATTGAAAGAATAGTTTTTGTAATGGCTGTATGATGTAAACCCAAGATAAATTATTATAAACGGCAAACTTAAGCTTAAAGTGAATATGAAAAACTTAACCAGTATTAGAATTTCAAATCATTCACGAAAATATGAGTCTAAAACCGCTTGACAGAGTTTTAAGTAAAATTATTTAAAAATTCTCTTAACGAGATTACGTGAGAAAAAGTAAATTATAGATAGGCTGTATAGGTAGGCTTAGTTGATATATTGTAATTAGTTTATTCGGATGAAAATGTTATAAGACAATAATATTATTATAAATACTGTCCGTTATATATATATATATATATATATATATATATATATATATATATATATATATATATATATATATATATATATATATATATATATATATATATATATATATATAAATGTATAAATTTTTTTTTTATATTTTCACCCAAAATTTGGAACACCAACAGTTCTTAGACTATCATTTTATGCAATTTTCCGCTAATTTACGATAAACGTTTTTCCCAGGACTTACGACAAACAGTTGAACTTAAAATAATACCTAGTAACTCAATGACGATTGCGTCCTTGTTTAAATATAAAGAAAGACTCTCCTCCCTTTGATGACCTCGGGAGTCATTTATCTGTTTAATTGCCCTAGATGTGACCTGGGGAAGTACGTGGGCTCCACTCGTAGGTTGATGAAGGTGAGATTAGGCTCTCATCGTGGCGGAAGTTATCGAACGGGTGTGAAAAGATCAACCCCCGAATTCCCATGCGTTAGAGATCATGCTACCATTAACTGTCGATACTGGAGTCGTTCTTCATTCAAGAGCTAGTTCCTCAGTTGAACGCCCAGACCACGTCAACACCTCTGCACCTCTCGTGAGTTTCAGTTGGGACCAAGCGGGCCCTGAGTGTCACTCGGTTTTTACCCTCGGTACTACTCGGTAAACTTCGATCCTTTTCATTATTTTTCCTTTTACGCTTTTGTTATTTTATGAAAAACCTCAATTTTTAAGCCTGAGTCTGTTTTTAACTTTTATTCTTCAATTTATAGCTTAAAAAATTGGACAGATGGTCCTGAAACGTCAGCCAAATAAAGTAGAATGAAAGGGAAAAAAGGATTTTTCCTTCTTCCCAAACTCGCTGCTATTCGTCTGGTTTAAAGCAACCGCCTTCAACTCTGATGTATGTATAGATGTATATGTATGAATATAAGAAGGCCCATAAAACACTATTTAAACGTTGAAACCATATATTTCGGGCACTACGTTTAAATAGTGTTTTATGGGCCTTCTTATATTCATATTACACTGTAGTATTACAGGAAAAGACATTCATGTATATGTATATATATATATATATATATATATATATATATATATATATATATATATATATATATATATATATATATATATATATATATATATATGAATATATATATGAATATATATATGAATATATATTATATATATATATATATATATATATATATATATATATATATATATATATATATATATATTATATATATATTATATATATATATATGTGTGTGTGTATGTGTGTGTATGCGTGTGTGGTGTGTGTGCGTGTGTATTCTTGCGCTTGTTAGGATGAGCGTGTTTGCATTTATGTGCAAGAAGCATTTGCTAAACAAAATCGAGAGGTAATAAGTTCAAGAAAGCCTTTTCAGTCACCATAAATATAAAAAGAACTAAAAAAAAAAATCCAAATGAAACCAGAAATGTCACATTTCACGCGATGAAAACGAGCGTCGTGTTACAGACAAAACGGAAATATCAAACCGATTGTAGAAAATCTTTCAAAACCACAGGAGCAATTTACACCACACAGAAGGAAATCCACTAACAAAGGGATGTCTTCTGAACAACGCGTCTAAAACACGTCTAGGAAGAGTCTAGAACTAACAATTTGTAGCAGACATGTTTCTGGCTGTAGCAGAGGATAATACCATCTCTAGATTACAATATTCCCATTTCAGTCTTCTATTTGTCTTCCTTCTGTTGTTGTTGTAATACTTTCCTTTAGGATTACTTGTTCACTGGTACTTTCAGGAATCGAGTCTTCTTTTTCTTCTTCTTTTCTGCTTAATTCCTGGTTGAGGTTACTGTTTTCCGGACGGTGCCCTGCCTAATTTTTATTCCATTTTGGTGTTCGCTTTGGCGTAAGATCGGTAATCATTTTCATGAGGTTTTGGCTTGTGAATACAATCCCTATGCTCATTATGGTAACTACTATCTGATATAAAGGAAGTGCATCTGTTGAGCTATCCATTGAAGTTTTCCGTCATCCAGCCCGTGTTCAACCTCTTTCGTCATTAGCCCCTACAGAAATATGTAGAAAAGTTACTTTTAGTCTAATTCTTCTGTAATTAACAACGATCATTTGCCTAGTTTCAAGTGTAAATTTACCTCGGCAGATTTAAAATAATCTCAACTAGCAATGATATTGATCTCAACTAGCAATGATATTGTTCCCACTGGAAAAATGTAAATCAGTCATTTGCGACCTGTTGCAGTGTGAGAAACAGGAGCGGAATTCACAATTATTCAGCTAACTATCAAGCAAACTATTCCAGCAGACTCGTCAGTGCCACAACTATTCAGAGCGCGAACGCTGGAGCACAGAATCCCAAGTTGCAGAACTGGGAAGGTGCCAAGAACGAGCACCAACTTCCCCAAACTATATCCGAATTTCTTGGATACATATCCATTTGCGGTTGGAATGCAACTCTCTCTCTCTCTCTCTCTCTCTCTCTCTCTCTCTCTCTCTCTCTCTCTCTCTCTAAACGTCTGCACGGCTATAAAGATGGATTAAATACTGGCAGTAGATTTTTTTTTTCCATACCTTCGCCAAGGGAAAGTCATCTCGAAATAATGCTGTCATCAAATTAGAGAAAATTGCCCGTCTGAGAAATATCTGAATTCCTGAATAAATCTTCTCCTGTCTCATCTTTATTTCTATTATTGTTTCTCTTATGTTGCTCTTTGAATTGAAGGTTTACATAGGCTAAATACCTTATAGTTAATATCAGTTCCCCAATAAATATCTTCACTCAATAGAATTTATGATGCTGACACAGGCGTCCATCTGTGATATTTCATGGTTCCAAATTCTAATGCATTCGTAAGTTGACATATGGAGTTTTGGAACTGAAATGATCATATTTCAAATTCTCCTGTCACAGTTGGACGGTGGAACGGTCTCCCTGTGAATGGTGTGCAATTAAAATATCAGAAGCTCAAGCTGAGGTACAGTACATTACTACCCTAAAACATTCCTCCTTGTACTTATAACAGTGTAACAATAATTTTATCTTTTAACTATTGGTTAAATTTATCTTTGTTTTCTGACAACTGATCTGTTCTTCCTATAGTTCCTATCATCTGTAATTTCTTTCAAATGAGCTCCATATTCTGGGAAGTTAGAATTTCAAGTCAATGGCCTGCACCACATCAATAGGGTTCATCTGAATAATAATAATAATAATAATAATAATAATAATAATAATAATAATAATAATAATAATAATAATAATAATAATATGAAGGGAGTAGACCCTCTTTTAAACAGGTCTTATTAAAAAGGATAGCTGTATTATGCGAATTTATCTTATATAGTGTCTTTTCTATCTTCCTTATGATTCGCTTTTCAGGCTCAGCGATGTTAGTCAGCAACTGGCCGATATTCATGTTGGAAAAGGATAGTGTGCGGAATATGGGAAGTCTTTTATTAAAATATCCAATCAGAAATCGTTCGTCTGGATTCAGGTTCTATTTTAGGTACCGTCGACATGTTTCGACCAGCTCGTTGGTCATCCTCTGGACGTAGTTGCAGAAGGTCTGAAGAAACGAGGTGCTCGGGTTGGTATTTATAGGGGGGTCTTGATCGGTGCTGAATTATGATTGGCTGCCCGGGGCATGTACCCTCGGGCGGTGCCTATTTTCCCAGGCCGATGTGCGAGCGGCGTTGTAGTGCTAGGGATGAATGGAAGAATTTCGATCCACTGATGCCGAATTTTGATTCGCACGTTCGCTATGGGGATCGCTCGGTGCATGTCTCCTGACTACCGTGGGGAGGAGAAATATTTCCTGCGTGATGTTGAGGGTTGGTTTCTCCTTCCCAATGTGCAATGCTTCCAAGAGGCGTAGGCGGCGGTGGTCGGTAGTTTGGTCAATTATTTCGATGTTCATAATTATGTTTTTTCTTTCTATTCTCTGGTTATGGACGGTCCTGGCATGATTAAAGATAGCCCCCTCTTGGGCGTGGCAGGAAATCCTCTGGGAGAAACGCATGGTGGTCATACCGATATAAGAACCGAGGCATCCTCGGACGGGGCATGAGTACCGGTATACCACGTTGGTTTTCTTCAAGGGGTCCTGCTGAGGGGGGGCGGCTGGGTTGTTACGCATAACCAGGCTGCTCGTCTTTTTGCTCTTATAATAAATAACCAGATGTAGATTCTTGTTGGAGTCAACAGGGCTGACATTATTTTCGATGATGTTTTTGAGGGCGCGTTCGTTGTCTTTATATTTATGGTGAAATTGTCCTTTATAGAAGAGATCTATGCGTTCAGGGGCATCGGGGCGAGGTTCCTGACGGTACCATCTATCGATGTTCGCCTTGATAGACTCTTCTATATTCCGGTTTGGGTGTCCATTGTCGACGAGGGTCTGGGCTACACGTTCTATTTCTCCGTGTGTGTCGTTCCAGGAGGAGCAGTGTGAGAGGGCCCTCCTGACGTAGGCGCTGATGGTGGAGCACTTATACCTCTCGGGGCACTAGCTCGCCCCCGTTCATACACATGCCCAGGTTCGTGCGTTTTGTGTAGACCCTCATAAAGAAAGAGGCCTCTCTCTGTTCCACAAGGACGTCAAGGAAGGGGAGGCAGCGGTTTTGGGTCTGCTCGATCGTGAAACTGAGGCAGCTATGGTTGTGGAATGCACGCCTCAGGTTTTCGATCTCCTCTTGCGAATTGGCGCTGACGAAGGTGTCGTCGATGTAGCGCACGTACATTCTTGGTTGGTGTATATCTTCGAATACCCTTTGCTCCACAGTGCCCATATAGAAATTGGCGAAGAGGACTCCGAGGGGAGAACCCATCGCCACCCCGTCGATCTGGGTGTACATATGGCCACGATGGTTGGAGAAAGGGGCCTTTTTGGTGCAGATTTCCAGGAGGGCGCAGAGGGCATGCTCAGGAATGTTCAGGGATGGGGTGGTGGGGTCCCTATACACACGGTCCAAGATCATTTGGATGGTCTTATCGACGGGGACGTTGGTAAAGAGGGACTCCACATCCATCGAAGCAATACAGCCTCCGTGGGGCGCCGCTCTTAAGGCCTCCAGGAACTCTGCTGATGACTTCAGACTGTGGCTGCTCGGGACATAATGGGTAAGGATGGTATTTAGCCTCTTAGCCAACTGGTATGTCGGGGCAGGAATCTGACTGATGATGGGGCGCAGGGGGTTACCTTGCTTATGCGTCTTGACGTTTCCGTAGATGTACCCCAGGTCATAGTCCCCGTGATTGGTGGTAGGTGAAGGGCGTTACAGGCGGCTTTGACCGTCTCTATGATCCTGTTCGCCTCCCGCCTGATTTCGTCGACGGGGTTCTTGGTAATTCTCTGGAATTTGGTACTGTCCGCCAGGATATCGTCCAACTTCCGATGGTAGTCCTTGGTGTTTATGAGGACGAAAGCGGCGGTCTTGTTGGCCCTACGAACGGTGATGTCTTCTCTCTCCCTCAACTGCTTGGCCGCCTCCCTCAGGCGCCGGTCGATGATGTTACTCTTGTAGTCGCCCTGGTCAGTAAGGGCCTCAGCCAACAGGAAGGGTTGAAGGGCGTCCGTCGTTCGGAGGTTGCCAAGGTCCTCTTGTCTTCGGATATTATCCATGAGATACTCGATCTCAAGGCGCTTGTCCAGGGGCCACGGCCGGGTGATGTAGTGGCAGTTAAGTCCCATCTTCAGGATTTCGTCTTCTTCGGGAGTCGGAGTATATGATGTGAGATTTATATATCCCTCTTTCTCTTGCGGGAGGCGTAGCTTGCCCCCGTTGAGGGCGATCAGTTTCTTGGTGATGGTCCTCATCTTTTTCTCCGCATCTTTCTCTTCCAAGCGACGTAGGCACTCGATGATGTCACTGTAGTGTCCTCGCCCTTTGAGGGTGTTGTTTGCTCTTCCATCCTCTTCTGAGGCACTCGAAGGGGCTGCTTCATAGTTGCTGCTGCGTCGGCTGAAGTCCGCCCACTCGGAGTACAAGTTTTTCTTCTCCTCAACGAGTGTGGCCCTCTCTCTCTCTTTGGACGACAGCTGCCGCTGCAGTAGAGTCCTTCTGAAGCTTCTCGTGCCTGGTTCTCGCTGGGCGGTGGGGTCATTCAGCCGAAGGGAAGTATATGAAGGGAATAGACCCTCTTTTAAACAGGTCTTATTAAAAAGGATAGCTGTATTATGCGAATTTATCTTATATAGTGTCTTTTCTATCTTCCTTATGATTTGCTTTTCAGGCTCAGCGATGTTAGTCAGTAAGTGGCCGATATTCATGTTGGAAAAGGATAGTGTGCGGAATATGGGAAGTCTTTTATTAAAATATCCAATCAGAAATCGTTCGTCTGGATTCAGGTTCTATTTTAGGTACCGTCGACATGTTTCGACCAGCTCGTTGGTCATCCTTTGGACGTAGTTGCAGAAGGTCTGAAGAAACGAGGTGCTCGGGTTGGTATTTATAGGGGGGTCTTGATCGGTGCTGAATTATGATTGGCTGCCCGGGGCATGTACCCTCGGGTGGTGCCTATTTTCCCAGGCAGATGTGCGAGCGGTGTCGTAGTGCTGGGGATGAATGGAAGAATTTCGATCCACCGATGCCGAATTTTGATTCGCACGTTCGCTATGGGGATCGCTTGGTGCATGTCTCCTGACTGCCGTGGGGAGGAGAAATATTTCCTGCGTGATGTTGAGGGTTGGTTTCTCCTTCCCAATGCGCAATGTTTCCAAGAGGCGTAGGCGGCGGTGGTCGGTAGTTTGGTCAATTATTTCGATGTTCGTAATTATGTTTTTTCTTTCTATTCTTTGGTTATGGACGGTCCTGGCATGATTAAAGATAGCCCCCTCTTGGGCGTGGCAGGAAATCCTCTGGGAGAAACGCATGGTGGTCATACCGATGTAAGAACCGAGGCATCCTCGGACAGGGCATGAGTACCGGTATACCACGTTGGTTTTCTTCAAGGGGTCCTGCGGAGGGGGGGCTGGGTTGTTACACATAACCAGGCTGCTCGTCTTTTTGCTCTTATAATAAATAACCAGATGTAGATTCTTGTTGGAGTCAACAGGGCTGACATTATTTTCGATGATGTTTTTGAGGGCGCGTTCGTCTTCTTTATATTTATGGTGAAATTGTCCTCTATAGAAGAGCTCTATGCGTTCAGGGGCATCGGGGCGAGGTTCCTGACGGTACCATCTATCGATGTTCGCCTTGATAGACTCTTCTATATTCCAGTTTGGGTGTCTATTGTCGACGAGGGTCTGGGCTACACGCTCTATTTCTCCGTGTGTGTCGTTCCAGGAGGAGCAGTGTGAGAGGGCCCTCCTGACGTAGGCGCTGATGGTGGAGCGCTTATAACTCTCGGGGCACTCGCTCGCCCCGTTCATACACATGCCCAGGTTCGTGCGTTTCGTGTAGACCCTCGTAGAGAAAGAGGCCTCTCTCTGTTCCACAAGGACGTCAAGGAAGGGGAGGCAGCAGTTTTGGGTCTGCTCGATCGTGAAACTGAGGCAGCTATGGTTGTGGAATGCACGCCTCAGGTTTTCGATCCCCTCTTGCGAATTGGCGCTGACGAAGGTGTCGTCGATGTAGCGCACGTACATTCTTGGTTGGTGTATATCTTCGAATACCCTTTGCTCCACAGTACCCATATAGAAATTGGCAAAGAGGACTCCGAGGGGAGAACCCATCGTCACCCCGTCGATCTGGGTGTACATATGGCCACGATGGTTGGAGAAAGGGGTCTTTTTGGTGCAGATTTCCAGGAGGGCGCGGAGGGCATGCTCAGGAATGTTCAGGGATGGGGTGGTGGGGTCCCTATACACACGGTCCAAGATCATTTGGATGGTCTCATCGACGGGGACGTTGGTAAAGAGGGACTCCACATCCATCGAAGCAATACAGCCTCCGTGGGGCACCGCTCTTAAGGCCTCCAGGAACTCTGCTGACGACTTCAGACTGTGGCTGCTCGGGACATAATGGGTAAGGATGGTATTTAGCCTCTTAGCCAACTGGTATGTCGGGGCAAGAATCTGACTGACGATGGGGCGCAAGGGGTTACCTTGCTTATGCGTCTTGACGTTTCCGTAGATGTACCCCAGGTCATAGTCCCCCGTGATTGGTGGTAGGTGAAGGGCGTTAGAGGTGGCGTTGACCGTCTCTATGATCCTGTTCACCTCCCGCCTGATCTCGTCGACGGGGTTCTTGGTAATTCTCTGGAATTTGGTACTGTCTGCCAGGATATCGTCCAACTTCCGATGGTAGTCCTCGGTGTTTATGAGGATGAAAGCGGCGGTCTTGTTGGCCCTACGAACAGTGATGTCTTCTCTCTCCCTCAACTGCTTGGCCGCCTCCCTCAGGCACCGGTCGATGATGTTACTCTTGTAGTCGCCCCGGTCGGTAAGGGCCTCAGCCAACAGGAGGGGTTGAAGGGCGTCTGTCGTTCGAAGGTTGACAAGGTCCTCTTGTCTTCGGATAGGAGAAAAGAAAAAAAAAAAAATCTCCTTTCTTTTTACTTTTTATGTATGTTGTAATTTTAAAAAATGTAACTGCCATTTTTAATTTAGCTTTTATTTTAAATTAGAGAATTAATGTGTATTTTTCAATTTTACAGACTGAAGATGTGTTTAAGTAACACGAAACGTTTCTTAATAAATATGCAACTGTTTCGTTGACTGTCGTCTTCTTTGGACTCCTGCTTGTTGTTATATATATATATATATATATATATATATATATATATATATATATATATATATATATATATATATATATATATATATATATATATATATATATATATATATATATATATATATATATATATATATATATATATATATATATATATATATATATATATATATATACATACATATATATATATATATATATATATATATATATATATATATATATATATATATATATATATATATATATATATATATATATATATATATATTGTGACATGCCGTCACCTAACTTTGTAAATATATTATAAAATACATTCATTAATGTAATCTATATACTATTGTAATATTTTCTAGTGCGCCATCTACTTTGATTCGTATTCCGCTCTTGGCGCTCCTTGGTTTTTCTCTGTAATGTTTACCTCTTGTTGTATTGTACTTGTTTTTGGAGGAGTATATTTTCTACCGACAAGCAGAACGGTTGTCATCTGATTTCTCACTGGATTTATATCGTATTTTACTTGTGTACTAAAAGTGAAGTTATTTATTTTGCATTATTAATGTGATATGTGAATTGCAAGTTATCGATTTGTTTCTTTTTCGTAAGTTAATTAATTTTGTTTGTACTATCATACGTTGTTTAAATGGTTAAAAAACTTAAAATTGTATTGTTTAAAGTGACTTCTCGAGTTTTTGTTGGTCTTTATGAACAATAGAGCAAGGTGTTGGTGATTATAGAATAAGCGAAGTGAAGTGCTGAAACCATAATTTTGTTAGTGGCAATTTTTTTTTAATTTGTCCTCTTAATGAGAAAATGAAATAGCAAAGAACCCTAAATAACATCCTGCTCCACGCCACTTGGAAGCATTGTTTCTCAAAGAGGTAACAAATTTGGGGGCCTGACCGGGATGGTTTAAGTGCATTTTCGTTTATTAGTATTTATTTTCAAGTGATTTTTGATTTTCATTATTTTCATTTAAGTTCATTACCACATCTGTAAGGCTCTAGTTAAGTGTACACAAGTAAGGTGAGAAATTTTAGTTCTGTTTGTCATTATAATGTAAAGAAAGTATACTCCTCCTCATTCATTCTTTTGGTATCTGTAATATGGAGGGAAAGCTAATAACTTGTGTTAATCAGCAGGGTTCTGTCACTTCATGTGCTTTCATTCACCCGCCCCATATTACGAACCATAAATAAGGGTATATCGTGCCATAGCTATCGTTCCGACGAACATTTTATTGTTAATCCGGGTATCTGCTACTGTACCATACTTACTCTTCGGATCGTCTCAAGATCCTTCAATTTATTTAGGATATTCTGTAAGCTTCCGCTTTATTTTCATTGCAGTGTAGCTATCTATAGCATATCCTCAGATCTCAAGATCTAATCTTTAATTAATATTTTGTCAATACGGTTGTTTTGACATTTTATTATTGTGTTTCCATTGTGGATTTTGCGAGTATTATATCACCTCATTAAAGCGTTTGAGATATTTTTTTGCTATGAGATTTAGAGTAAATGTTTTTCTGCGTATTAACCATTATCTCTAGTTATTATTCTTTGTGGTCGTTATTTTATCCAGTGAATGTTAAATAATGCTTAGATATTTATTTACTTAGACTATTCTATTTGACTCTTTGAATCGTTCTTGAACTGTTAGAGTATGTAAATATGAAATAAGCGGTTAACATACTTATGTGTATCACCTTTGAGTTTTGATATGCTAGAGTATCTGTTAAATTTCTTAGTGTGAGGAGAATTTGTAATGTCAAATATGGTTTGTTTCTTGTAGTGTGAAGTCAGGATTTAAAATTGATATTGTAGTTCTTAAGTTCTAACTACTAATTACTAAGATGTCTTTCAATCTTGATACATTTCTTTCTAATCCTAAAGAGGAGCTGCTGTCATTACGTTTTGCCAAAAAGCAGGAACTCCTATCTGTGGCCCAGAGATGTAAACTGCTGGTGGAGTCATCCTATGTCAAGGCTCGTCTCATCAATGACATACTAGAGTTTCTGGTGTCAAAGGGTTGTATAGTTGAAGACGATGAAGATGTGGAAGAAATACGAGCCCTTACCGGAGCGATTGCTGCTGTGAAAACTGATTCTGACTTAGAGAAACTAAAACTTCAGCTGGAAATCGCTAAGCTGAGGCAAACAGAAATGGAAAGACAAAGAGAACTCCTACAGATTGAAGAACAGAGGAAACGAACCGAAATCGAGCATGCAAAAAAGCTTGTTGAAATTGAGTTGGAAAGAGAAGCCAGATCTGCCAACATTCAACTTGAAGCCAAAAGAGGAGAAAGGGACTTGCCAGAAAAATTTGATCTTCTAAAAGCACAGAAGTTACTCCCAGATTTCAATGAGAAGGATCCAGAGGTCTTCTTCCACACGTTTGAAGATACTGCCAATACCTTAAATTGGCCTAAGGACCATTGGGTAATGCTAGTAAGGAACAATCTAAAAGGTAAGGCAGATTATGTTGCATCTCAAATGATAACTATCAAAGATTATGATGTCGTAAAGAAATCCATCCTAGATGCATATTCTATTACTGTAGAGGGCTACCGCCAGAATTTTAGAAATTCCAGCAAGAATCATTCCCAGACTTTTGTTGAATTTTGTGACCTCAAAGTGAGACAGTTTGGTAAGTGGTTGCAGAAGGCAGGAGTAAATGACTTTGACTCTCTTAAGAAACTGATGATAATGGAGGAATTTTTAAGAAAACTACCACTGAATATTACTACATTTATTCTTGATAAAGGTGAAACAGACTTAGTAAAGGCAGCTAGCCTGGCTGATGATTACTTTCTGATTCATAGATCTCATAAAACCTCAGGCTTTAAATCTATGTTTTCTCCTCCTAGGATATTTTCATCTAATTGTTCCTATTGCAAACAGGAAGGACATACGATTGACAAGTGCCCAAATCCTCACTGCAGGAAATCAGAAGTTGTTAATGATAGCAAACAACCTATGGAACCAGACACTAAGAGAACCTTCCATATGGCCACACCTGATATAGATCCTGAGCCGTTCAAAGCCTTCACCTGCAAAGGATCACTCAACGGCGTACCTGTGTCATGTCTACGCGATACTGGTTCCTCCCAGACTATCATAAGTGTACCTTCACAAGACTTGAACTTCAAACAGGAATTCGTCACCATCACTGACCTGTCATCTAGTAAGACCCTGCCACTTGCTGAGGTAACTCTGCATTGTCCATATTATAAAGGTAAAGCTACTGTTGCCGTATCAAATGAACCATTGCCCTGTAATGATATTCAAATACTCATTGGTAATGATATTGCAGGTGATAAAGTTCTGCAATCTGATCTTATAGTGTCTGATCCTGAAGTTATATTTGATAGTGAGAAAGTAGATTCAAGTGAAGTAACTGTACCTCAAATAGAAACTAGATCTAAGTCACAAAATAAACTACCTGAAACCTCTAATGTAAATAAAACCAGAATTGAAGAAGCATTAGATCTTGTAGATTTGTCTAAAGATAAGTTTGTTGACTTGCAAGTTAAAGATTCTAACTTGAAGTCTATTTGGAAGAAAACAGTTGATCCAAATGGTAAACCTAAAACTCCCTATTATTATGTGGAAAAAGAACTTCTCTTCCGTCACTATAGGTCACCAAAAGCACCAGCAACAAATTCCTGGCACGACTGTTACCAATTGGTCATTCCTGCACCTCTTCAGCCAGCACTGCTTGACTTAGCTCATTCCACGGAAGCTCATTTAGGTGTGAACAAGACATACAGTAGACTCTCTGAAGATTTTTTCTGGCCTGGTATGAAGAAAGATATTAAGAACTACATATCTGCATGTCATCAGTGTCAAGTAACAGGTAGGCCAAACGAAAGGATTCCCCCAGCACCACTACAGCCAGTTGCAGTTCCTAAATATCCATTTGAGAAGGTTATTATTGACTGTGTGGGACCTATGACAAAAACACAGAAAGGAAATGAATATCTTCTGATGGTACTTTGTCCAACAACGAGGTATCCAATTGCTGTTCCTTTAAAGAATATCAGTGCTAAAACCATAATAGGGCAGATGGTGAAAGTTTTTACAAAATTTGGTTTCCCAAGAGAGTTACAATGTGATAAAGGTACTAACTTTACTGTTAATTTATTTAAGCAGACCATGGCAGAGTTCAATATACACAAGGTACATTCCTCAGCATATCATCCTCAAACCAATGGCGCCCTTGAAAGGGTCCACCAGACTATAATTAACTTGTTAAGAAAGTATATGAGTGAAACATCTCTACATTGGGATGAAGATCTTGACTTGCTAATGTATATTCTCCGCAGTGTGCCCCATGATACCACTGGAATTTCACCTTTTGAGTTGATGTTTGGCCGTAAGCCACGAACAACATTAAGCATGGTAAAGGAGAACATAATGCATAGAAGGGCTGAAGAAACCACTAATATTCTCTCATATTTGAAGGACCTTAAAGCAAAAATTATAACAATGTATGAATTTGCTCATCTTAATCTTATATCTTCACAGGAAAAGATGTCTCACCCTATTGCAGGAGCTCCACTCAAAGAGAAATACATAGGACCTTTAAGATTTTAAGCAGGACTACAAAGGTAAATTACATCATTGCCACACCTGACAGAAAACGATCTACTCAGTTAGTCCATGTCAATCTGCTGAAACCCTATGTAGCTGCAACCAAAGTAGTAAGTCATCTCGTAAATACTGATCAGAACTCTGTAAACATCAAAACTTCCTCTTGCTCATCTGATTTTGACAGCACACACAATTCAGGTTCTGTAATTGATGTACTTGTTTCCTGGAAGGACTGTACCAATGGTCAGATCCTGAAATCTTTACCATCTTACTTGTCTCATTTGGATTATCCCCAACAGCAAGCACTTTTGCAGGTAATCACCAAGTACATGGACATCTGCACAGAAGAGCCAAAGAACTGCACATTACTGCAACACGACATTATACTGGAACCAGGTATCTCTCCAATTAGACAACCATATTATCGTGCCATTGGGACCAAGCTAGAGTGCTTACATCGGGAGGTACAGTATTTGCTGGATAATGGTTTGGCTGAACCTAGTAAATCTCCATGGGCATCTCCATGTCTTCTAGTTCCTAAAGCCAACGGACAACTTAGACTTTGCACTGATTATAGGAAGTTGAACAAAGCTACAGTTAAAGACTCTTATCCACTTCCCTGAATTAACGATATTTTGGATAGTATTGGCAATTCTATAATTCTAACACAAATTGATTTGCTCAAAGGTTATTATCAAATTCCACTAACTGATTCTGCAAAAGAAATTTTGGCATTCATAACCCCATTTGGCCTCTTCTTACACTGTAATGCCCTTTGGCCTTTGTAATGCTCCTGCAACTTTCCAGAGAGTGATGGCTGAAGTCATCCGAGACATGAAAAATGTATTTGTCTATTTAGATGATTTGATTGTGGCTAGTACTACCTGGGATGAACATCTACAAACGCTAGAAGAGCTATTCAAGCGTCTGCGAACATCCAGGCTGACCATCAATTTGACCAAAAGCTCATTCGGGAAGGCCAAAGTGGTATATTTGGGGCATTGTTTGGGAAGTGGTCAGGTCTCTCCCAAGGAGGCTAACATTGAAAGTGTTAAGAAATTTCCAGCTCCATCAAATAAAAAGCAGCTTAAAACTTTCTTAAGAATGGTCTCCTACTATTCTAGATTTTTGAAAAACTTTTCAGTAATTACAGCTCCATTATATAATTTAACTTCAACAAAGGTTTCTTTCAATTGGACAAAGGAGCATGAACATATTTTTCAACAGCTAAAACTTATGCTAATATCCAATCTCATTTTAAAGGCACCAGATTTTGACAAGGAATTCTATGTGCAAGTCGACGCCAGCAATACCGGTTATGGAGCTGTATTGATGCAGTGATACTCCAACTATGCTCAAGATACTCCTCCACCTCTACACCATCTCCTTCCAGTCGCTTATCACTCGGGATTTTTCAAATGTGCCCAGACCCATTGGGCAACTGTGGAGAAAGAGCTGTTTGCTATCATCTCTGCTCTAATGCACTTCCAACCATACTTGGAAGGGCATAAACGTGTCATTGTATACACTGACCATAAACCGCTAGTATTCCTGGATAGAGCACGTCTGAAGAACCACAAACTTCTCCGTTGGTCGTACCTGTTATCTCAATCCAACCTACATCTTCAATCCATCGGAGGAAGCCATAATCTCATCGCAGACTCCCTGTCTCGTCTACCTCCACCCACTACCGAGACATGTTATGACGGCACCAGCGCAGTGGGCCTCTCTTAGGCGGGGGAACTGTGACATGCCGTCACCTAACTTTGTAAATATATTATAACATACATTCATTAATGTAATCTATATACTACTGTAATATTTTTTAGTGTGCCATCTACTTTGTTTCGTATTCCGCTCTTGGTGCTCCTTGTTTTTCTCTGAGTGCGCCATCTACTTTGTTTCGTATTCCGCTCTTGGCGCTCTTTGTTTTTCTCTGTAATGTTTACCTCTTGTTGTATTGTACTTGTTTTTGGAGGAGTATATTTTCTACCGACAAGCAGAACGGTTGTCATCTGATTTCTCACTGGATTTATATCGTATTTTACTTGTGTACTAAAAGTGAAGTTATTTATTTTGCATTATTAATGTGATATGTGAATTGCAAGTTATCGATTTGTTTCTTTTTCATAAGTTAATTAATTTTGTTTGTACTATCATACGTTGTTTAAATTGTTAAAAAACTTAAAATTATATTGTTTAAAGTGACTTCTCGAGTTTTTGTTGGTCTTCATGAACAATAGAGCAAGGTGTTGGTGATTATAGAATAAGCGAAGTGAAGTGCTGAAACCATAATTTTGTTAGTGGCAATTTTTTTTTTATTTGTCCTCTTAATGAGAAAATGAAATAGCAAAGAACCCTAAATAACATTCTGCTCCACGCCACTTGGAAGCATTGTTTCTCAAAGAGGTAACAACATATATATATATATATATATATATATATATATATATATATATATATATATATATATATATATATATGCTGGTGTGCAAATGATTGGTGTTTTAACCCCTTTTAAGAATAAGAAAAATATTATTAGATGTAGGTACTCAAACCATGAACAATATAATCGTGACTAAAACGGTGAGTGAACAAGTCGAAATATATAAAAAAAACTTCGCTTACAATAAACATTGACGATGAAATCCGTGTAGATAAATTGAATTGCAACGAACCTTACTAGTTGATACTAGGCTTAGAAGCATTCCACAAGCAGCAACTAAATAACGAATAGCTGACGGACCCAACGGCAGGAGAGTTGTCGGTCGAGAGAGGAACGTTCTTTGTTGACAGCTTCTCCTTGCATGCAGAGCAGAGGAGACCTCTAAATAGATTCAAAAGAGTTGCACGAATGGAGGAGCACGTGCCTCGACAGAATTTCCTGCACGGCTGCCTAAATTGACGTTGCTAAAAGGACAAGATGCTAAAGGGGGCTCGGGCCTAAACTAAACTGGCCACAACACAGGCCACCAACGGGTCGTGGTTATCAAAGTTTCATGGGCCGCGGCTCATACAGCATTATACCAAGACCACCGAAAGACAGATCTATTTTTGGTGGCCTTGATTATACGCTGTAGCGGCTGTACAGAAACTCGATTGCGCCGAAGTTTCTTCGGCGTATTTTTTACTTGTTTCTCTCAGGCATGAATCAGGTTCCAAACAGGAGGGTGTTGACAGTAACTGAATTTTGGACGGAATTATGCTACCCCTCTGAACTATTATTAGCTCTAGGCATGTCGTGTATTGTTCGATTACGAACATTCCAAGACGAAGTGGAAAATTTTGGTTGCTGCGATCCTGTTCCCACTTCTGCCTCGTGCTTGGCTGATATGTGCAACTTCAAAGTATGCGATGACTTCGGGAAGCAAGTCATGATCTACGCCTGCTACTTCATAACTTACCGGAAATGAAGCGAATGGAGAGAAATATATCATTTTCGAACCGAATGTTTTATCTTCGTTATTCCTCCGTCTTAAACCGAGGTCACAAACTTCTCTTAAATATGGATTTTCTCCCCAAAGGTGAAACAGAGGATATTTCTGCTCCTGAAGAATCATCATGGCTGGACGACATTTTTCCCATTGAGTCTCGTTGGTTCTCGTACTCACTATATTGGCATGGGTATCTTTACAGTAGGACTCAAAAATACATCTAGTATGAAATATACATATGGTGGGACGCAAGTGACCGGACAGTCATCCAGCATGCGATCAACATTTCATATTTGCAGTATTGATATTTATTTATTGCTTGCTACCTTTGCATAAATGAGTTTACAGGGTACGAAACATTCATGTTGCTTTGGTAAGAGTATTTCATCTGACATTTACTTCTGTCATGCATCTGTCTGTCTGTCTGTCATTTACCGGTCAGCCTTCTCGTTTATACAAACATCTTGATTACATGTTTTTTTATATAAAGGTATAAATACACACATATATATAAATATATATATATATATATATATATATATATATATATATACGAATATATATATATATATATATATATATATATATATATATATATATATATATATATATATATATATATATATATAATCAAGAGGAAACTTCATGAAATAAGCCATAAACCAGCAGAAAACGGTTAAATGATGTAACTAGTAGTTTTAAGAACAATAGTTGTTACTATATATCTCCTAAGAAAACTTGAGAAGCAAAATACCGTTGGAAAACACACAAGAATCTACTCGTAAGTGGACTTTGTGCAGCCTCCCTATTTCCTTTGCAAAATAACCAATTTGTACCTTCAGATTCTTTTTGAGGTCATGTGACGTCACACGGACTTGACGAATGAGAGTTTTGAAAACACACGACTTGCTTATATATTTTTTCTTATTCTTACGCTTTTCAGATATCTTCTGTGGTCCATAATTATTGTTATGGAAGTGTCTAGTAACTTTCACCACACTGTTAAGGTACAGAGTCTGTACCTTAACAGTGTGGTGACCGTAAAAGTTACTACAGACACTCAGCGTGACAGCGTCTCGCCACAGTGTATGCCTGATCGCGTAAGAGTGAGTTATTCAGCGCATGCTCCCTGTGTCTCTCGTTATTTTAATCGTGAGAATTACAGTGATCAGAGAGGAGACGGTGATAGTGAAGTATATCCAGATGACAGTGACAGTGAAGTATATCCAGATGACAATGAAAGTGAGATTTATCAAATGACAGCGATATTCAAGTATATCCAGATGACAGTGATAGTGAAGTGTATTCAGTGATGGGGAGTTATATCTAAATGGCAGTGTCAATGAGTGTATCCCAATGAAAGAAATAGTGAAGTATATCCAATTGACCATGATACTCTAGCATATCCAGATGAAAGTGATAATGAAGTATATCCAAATGACAGTGATAAGTATATTCAGTGATAGTGAGTTATATCCAAATGACAGAAATAGTGAAGTATATCGTAATGACAGTGATACTCGAGTATATCCAGATGGCAGTGATAGTGAAGTATATCCGAATGACCATGAATATTAAGTATATCCAGTGATAGTGAGTTATATCCAAATGACGGAAATAGTGAAGTATATCCAAGTGAGCCTGATACTCGAGTATATCCAAGTGACACTGATACTCGAGTATATCCAGATGACAGTGATAGTGACGTATATCCAAATGACAGTGATATTTAAGTATATTCAGTGATAGTGAGTTATATCCAAATGACAGACACAGTGAAGTATATCCAAATAACAGTAATAGTGAAGTATATCCAAATGACAGTGATACTTATATCCAGTGATGGTGAGGTATATCCAAATGACAGCGAGTCAAGTAGGCTATATCCAGATGTCACTGATAATGATGTATATCCGAATGACAGTGATAGTCTTGCATATCCAGGTGACAGTGATAAAGAAGAGCAAAGTGAAAATAGTTATTAAGAATACAAAGCAGAAGTCGAAGGTTTACGACACCTTGCGGGGAACCCATCTACCACAAGGGGAACTCGCTCATATTCTGGGCTAACCGTTGATATATATAATTTATATAATTCTCCTAAGCCTTTTCACGTTTTACTTCTCAAAGATGACCCTTTGAAGGTCCTCAACTGAAATGCTGATCCCCACAGACCTCATCGAGACCACAGAGTCTGAAAGTGTTGCCAAATGTAACACACGCATGAGACTAGTGGATAATTCTGCCGCAAGAACTTCAACCGTCGAATGAGATCGTCACACACTCAGAATGTTGCGAGTTCTTTCCACAGTGTGATACTACGGAGGCGAAGGCACGCTTAACGTTTGATGCTCTTGCGTAGTTCTAGATAACAATAGGCGCCAGAAAGTGAAAGTTGTAAAATAAGTGAGAAGTAGCAGTAATTAGTGTTGGTAAAATTGTAGGTTTTGTCAGCAATTAGTGTAATCTGTAAAGATTCTTGATTAGTGTATTTAATTATTGATACACTAATCAAAAATGTTTGACATATTACACTTTTCACTTGCAAAACCTACAATTTTACTAGCAAAAGCACTTATAATTCTGTGCATTAATATTTACATTTATATATATATATATATATATATATATATATATATATATATATATATATATATATATATATGTATAAAATGTATATATACAGTATATATATATACATATATGTATATATGTGTATTTATATATATATACATAATATATATAATTCATATATATAATATATATAAATATATATTCATATATTATATATATATATACAGTATATGTATATGTATATATATATATATATATATATATATATATATATATATATATATATATATATATATATATATATGTATGTATATATATATGTATATACATATATATATATATATATATATATATATTTATATATATATATATATATATATATATATATATATATATATATATACATATACATATACTGTATATATATATATATATATATATATATATATATATATATATATATATATATATATATATATATATATATATATATATATATATATATATATATATATATATATATATATATATATATATATATTTTTACGTTTTTCCGTGGTTTTAGTTTGAAATATGCTCTGTGAGACAGGTAGCAACAATTTAAGGTAATTTAGCCTTGTGATTCTGACTTCGTGGGTACGGGAAAACGTAAAAAAAAAGAGGAAAACAAAGGAGAATTTCATATGAGCTTAGGGCTCTTGTTACTGAGGGAAATATTACGTAAAACACGTGGGCAAATTTAAAGGAGTGTATTTACATAAATGATATCAGTACGGGAAAGAGGAACTCAAGTAGATTACTATCCTGAAGGAGATTCCTACGGGATTGAATGAAACTGGGGGATTCCAGACACGGTCCGAGAAGCTTCCACGAAATAGGATCCCTCTGAAATGAGAGATATGCACATTATACGCCAGTAATGAAAATAGACAAAAGAATAATGAATTCGAAGCTGCACTGAGGGTGCCAAAGGAGTAATAAAGAATTAATACTGCCGATGCAAGAGGCGCACGGACATTAGACAAGGGAGATTTCTGGCTTTCTCCTTAAGAAAATATTACGAGACAAAAGCGTGACTGAAATGGGGCTCTTCCAGGGCACTTTACCTTAGCAGATTTTCCGAGGGCGCGTAGAAGGCAGTCCGTGGGTGACTTGCGATTTCCGAGGGCGAGTTTCTTCCACGTGGTGAGATGCAAGGGCTTCCGTAAAGGGGCAAGGCGATGGGGACTCCTCGAAACTCCAAGCAATGGCGTGTGGGCTCGAGGAATACGGTCGAAGGGCACGAGGAGAAGTATACTTTTGAAAGGGCTACGTGGTTAGGATGCAAGGGCATCGATGGGGCCAGGAGGTGGGGACGTCTTCACAAGTTCACTCCATATCTTCCAGCCCGCGTGTGTGTGTCGACCTCGTGGGTTTCTGCTTTTTATCCCCTCCTATGGGGCAGGGGGGCGTCCACCACAGATGCTTTGACTCATTGCACCTGCTGCCCGCAGGGGAGGTTTTGGCCTGTAGGAGAAACACCCAAGCCAGATTACTTTTGCCTCGAAGGAAAGATCTTTATCAAAAATGGGAGCGCCTTTAATCTTTTAACCCTTGTTTTTAAGTCGATAGACAGATGGTCTATCGATCGGCCGGCTGGCAGTAAATGAACAACCAACAACAACAAAGGAGGGGGGGAGGGGAGGCAATTTGCTAGCGAATTCTTGCTAATCATAATACCTCCCCATACAAGATGATGTACATACCTCCTTCGGGTGTGTACATCGATATTCAAGAATGAGCGGCAAATACTTTACGTTACTCTACATTCTGCCTTGCAATGAACTTTACTACTAAGGATTCTATGAAGCTGTGACATTACTTTTAATAACACATTGGGACAATTTTCGTTAACAGAACGCAAAGTGATTCAAACACTTGCAAAAGAATAATTACTTTAGATTTGGTTACCCACTGGTAACTTTATAATGTGACTCGAACAATTGTGAATTAATTAAGATTATAGGACCACGTATATGAGGCTATGGCCAACAAATGAAAAGAAAGGTTATTGTTCAAGAATTAAAATACACGGTTACTTAATTTTAGATAAAATGCATGCGGTTAGTACAATCTGCCTTGAAGAGGCTGTGTAAATGAAAAACAGCGTTTATTTTTGTAAATGACATCCCCTTTTACGCGATACTGTAATGACTATACATATTCGCATTGATAATTTATCTTCGTTTTAACGTACTTTGCTTAGCCGGCCCCACACGGATTTTGACAGCCGTATGCGGGCGAGAGTATTCGCGAGGTTTTAATTCGCTAACCTTAAACTACGCTAATTTTATGCGTCCACTGCCTACTCAATGTTATGACGGGGCGAGCAGACAAAAGATGTGGGGTCTTATAATGGAAGGGGGAAAAGGGATAATAATAACAAAAGGAAAATTACCAAGACGTTACGAATGAAACTTGACCGCATATGAACGGCGGGACACGTCCCTCAGAGCTTACGAAAGGGGCATTTAAATCACAAGGACAAGAGTTTATGACTCGCAATTCATTAAAATAAAGATAATTAAATGACTAAAAGAAGGTAAATGATATTAGCAAAAGAGCTAAGGGAAAAAGAGTGAGGGTTTTATTGTGTTAGGCGGGAATCTGTCGTCCTACGCCTATAAATTACAACCCGGACTATCACTTCAGTCCCAGGGCGAGGAAAGTGCACCCGAAGGGCGCGACTCCTTCAGGAGGGGCTGACACGCACGCCCGGTGCCAAGGTATGGGCGCAAGGGCATGCCACCTCTCACTCTGTTATTCTTAATGATTTATACATTGTGTGGGGAATGGTATCCCGTATTTAATTTCCTCTTGTGGTGATAATTTAAGGGAAGATTAATAGAAGGTGATAAGAGATAGAAGTTCCTGAGGAACGGAGGAAGATAGAGGAGGGTCTGACGTCCCCTTCTGGATTAGGGGTGCCAAGACCTTCGAACGATGAAATGGTGGCACAGGTGCCATGGGGAGCTCTAGAGCTCTTTGTAAATTACCTGGAATGTCCCATGCCCGTGGTATTTCGCCTCGAGTCTTTCTTAATGGGACAGTCGTCCTCGGCCGGGGAAGCGGAGGGCCCGCGACCGGAGGGCGGCACGGAGTACCACCTGGGCCTGCTGATGCGACAGCTGACGCAGGAGTGTTCCTTGCGGGTTCTACCATGATCCGTCGCGGCTCTTGTAGTTCATCGCCTAAGTGAGATATGGCAGAATCCTGACTTGCAATTGCGTCGGCGACGGGCTGAGGCAGAGAGGAGGCGGTCGGGGGTGGCGTGAGCGGCTCGCAGGTAACGTTGACCAGCTCAGGCACGGGTTGCGAGGCCGCACCTGCAGGTGAGGTTCCGCGGTGGTCGGGAGGAACCGTCTCTCTGACCGACGCTGGTAGCGGTGCCAGGCCTGGGGAAGAGAGGGGGTCCTGAGTTGGATCCCGTGAATGGAGATCGGCGTAGCGCTCTGGCGCTGGCACTAGGGCAGAGTCAGGCGCTATCAGAGGTTTCTTGGGCTCGTCGGTCAGGACGGACGAAGCTTGGCCCTGCTCGGGGCATGCAAGTGGCACCGGCAGGAATTTGGCATCTCCTGAAGGGAGATCTGATTGGGGCTCTGGCACTGGCACTGAGGCAGGGCCGGGCACTGGAATTGGATCGGGAACCGATCGAGGGGGCCACTGTACATTGTACTCAGGTGGCACTGGTGGGGACTGCACGTCCTTCTGGTACCCAGGGGGCGCCAGTCTTGGCTGAGGGAGAAGCGGGGGAGGATTACTCGCGCCCGCGGAATGATTTGGGGAATGTGGACCCCTAGATTGTCGTGATTTCGGCAGGGACTGGAAGTCCTGTCGCAGGATGACGTCATAGCCTCCGGGGAGATGGCTTGCTACTGCAAGATTGCACATTTTGGATTGGTGAGGTCGTGAGACTCTCAATTGGACCGTAGGGAGTATCATCTTAAATTGATTTATTCCCTCGATCGTGACGAGTTTTCGTCTATTGACGATAGCTCCGTAGGGAACTCTGTCCCTCCGGATGAGGGAGATTTGTGCGCCCGAGTCCTCGAAAGCAGTGACTCGGCGCGCGGGCTCGCTACCTCGTGGAGGGGCCACGTATATGTAACGAGGACAGAATTAACACCTTTTTGAAGGTGTACGTAACGTGCTCCAACGATCTTTATTCATGGAACGGAGGCGTATGAACGTTCGCTCACGGCAACACTTACATCTATTTTTCTCCTCTTTCTCTCTCTCTCTCTCTCTCTCTCTCTCTCTCTCTCACCGTGTATCACCTCTCTCTCTCTCTCTCTGTGTATCGCCTCTCTCTCTCTCTCTCATCGTTTTCCGAAGTTCACCCACCCGAATCGCACTCATTCTCACCAAATCAATTAAATGGACTATTTAAAGAAACGCAATAGTTTCTACAAAAATAGGTTTATTATTCAAATAACCCAACAAGAAATGAATAAAACAAAGCAAAGACTAAAATGCATAATAAATGAAATATCGAGTTAGATAACTAAACTCTGAACTGCAAAACACTTCTGATTAAAGAAGTCTCACTATGGCTAATAGCCTGAAAATATCCAAACTCACACATACTCCCCAAATCAATAATTAGTCATGTCAAAAAACAGTCTACCACATGTTATTCGAACCAGTCCACACTGTCCACCGACATCTGTCCACAGACATCTGTCGGAAGAATCAAACATGATAGAAAACTCCCAAAAATACATGAAATGCAAAACACAATAATGGAAAGTGTAAAATGCATAGCCAAGATATGGCAAACGTAACATGACAAAATAATAATATGAAAGAGGTATGAATATTCATATTAAATCTCCCACACCAGTTCAAAAGTTCATAATGATTAGAAAATCATAGTAAAAATCACAAGTTCAATTTTCTCCTATAAAAACAGAGATTTCAAAGTCTACCTTATCTGCCGATTTAAAGCCTGGATCCTCTCCAAAGCTACGTCTAGACAACTGCAGTTCTATCACGTTAATGAACGATCAAACTCACTTTTAGGGCAGATTTTGGCACAATCTAGATCAAATTAACGCACGTACTCTCGAATATACATAACACTTCGGAGATCACCTGACTGGCAATATTGCTGAGGAATCAAACTATTTGCTGAACACAAAGATTTTACCTCGAGTCTCTCGACCTACTTCCATCTGACTCCATAAATTCTTTCATCACATCTTAAAGCATTGAAGCTATGAAATGCATATATGTGTCCTTTAAAACTTGTAGCAGCCATATTTTCTGAAATAGAGCTCGGCCACCACATAAGAGCGTCTCGCTCTCCTTAACGACAAACTAAAACAAAAGCATATGTATAAAACATAACAAAATAGAGCTATGCTCAATCAGCAATGTCTACTGCACTGCAGCTTTAAGGACTGCTCTCATGACGCACTTCCAAAGTCACTGGGGTTGAGTTCTTAGAGCCTTTACATGTAATCTTACAAACACGAATAAGCTTTACTACTCCCACAACAAGAATTATCAGTAAAACAGCTATTAAGACAATTAAAATTGTTGGCATAATATATTCCTGATACTCGAACATCACGGAATCGTCAATGTCTTCCAACGGTGGAACCGTCATTGGCACCTTGGTTGTAGGTACCTCCACTACCAAATGCTCGTTATGCGTATGACGCATAATTATCTTCTCGGAACTGTTGAATACAGCACGGCTAAGTACGAGAAATTCCGTAGACATGATTCTGCAGGATGAATCGAGCTGCTCGGACCCTCGATGAACGAATGTCGTCGACTTGTTGCTCTGGCACATCATTGTAACTGCATACTCCTTGTAAAAACACGGCAGGAAGAGTACTGGTGGACTCGATGTGGTAATCTCGCAGGAACTGTCTAAAGTCACATTCTGTCGGAGTCTGTCTATGAACTAATGATAATTCACAACCACCCACAGACAAAACTCGCAACTGGAAAATACTACTGTCACACACACACCTCTCTCTAACCAAAGCACAACTCGTCTTATAATCAACTCCCGAACCTTGATATTGATCTCCCAAAATGAACATGGTCTCTACTCTATCCCATGTCACTACTGAGTCTCCCAAAAACACTCGAAAAAGGTCTAATAACAAAAAGGTTTCATGTTACTGAAACAAACAAAACCACCAATGCAAAAGTCAACCACTCACAATGTGAACTAATTCCAAGTTTGTATCTCAGAATAATCACAGTCAACTCACCACTAAACACAACAACTCTACGGAACTCACTCATAAAAAAAATTCTATCCAAACACTAAAAGGTACATATCTCGCAAAAGACATGAAAGTTCTACTCTGGTTAGCAAATATTTCGCAACACCTGACTAACTCTCAACAAAATAGCAATTGACGTAATGGCAATCGCTCCCATGATCTCAACAACTATAACTACTCACAATACAGCTCCCTTTATTTAAAAAAAAAAAAAGAAAAGAAACTGGAAAAAAAATATCCAAATACTCAAATACGATCTCCCAACTCGAAAGAAAAGATCAGACTTGTTCGGTCCGATATACTAAGTACCTCCCCCCAAAAAAAAATAATCTAAACAACACCCATATTGCGTCAGATGACAAAACACATCATAACACAATAACACACTAACACACTAACACACGGGTCAAACCTCGTATGAAACTAGCCCATGTCTCAACTTCTAAAATCATTCGAAAACAAATGACTAAGAACTTCAACATCCAAAATGAACAAGAGACAAAAAAAAAAATAAAAAAAAAATATATATATACAAACATTAACCCATTTATCCCTCTAACTATATATAAACGTTCCATTACATGACTATATACAAACGTTCCATTACATCCCAACTTTCTTCAACTTCGAAATATGGGTCAATTTCGTCACTCCAGTGTTTACATCTTTAACTACAAATCTATTCCCTCTTTTGATCTCTACAATCTCAAAAGGTCCGTGGAACTTCGGACTTAACTTATAATTCAGATCATTCCGAACATTCACTTTAACAAACACTCTATCACCCATCGAAAAAGCTACTCCCCTCGATTTCGCGTTACTTTTCTCTACCATTGCACGCGAACTAAGTTCAAGTTCTTTACTGATACGTGCAAATCTTTCTCTCGCTGTATTTATCAATGAAGTGACCGTAACATCACCCTGAACTCGCTCTGGTAACAAATCAAAAGGTCCTTTCAACTTGTATCCATACAAAGCTTCTGCTGGAGATATCTTAATTGTGTCATTCATCATAGTATTGATACTATATCGCACTTCATCCAAAGATCTGTCCCAATGTGTATCGGAACCTCCCACCGTCATGCGCAAAGCTTCGATTACTTTCCGATTCGCCCTCTCACACAACCCATTCGCTTCAGGTCTATACGGGATTATAGATACTTTCTTTATCCCCAACAAATTAGCAAGACCGTCTAAAGTCTTATTAATAAACTCCCTACCATTGTCTGTGATCAGACATTCTGGAACACCATATCGACAAATTATCCCCTTAAAAAACGCTATCGCAACTTCCTCAGCTGATTTGTACTTCAGTGGGAAAATCTCGACAAAGCGAGTCAACTCATCAACAACTACTAATAAATGTCTATAACCATAAGCGGACTCTGAGAAGTTACCCAGAATATCCATATGCACTCTCTGAAACGGCCTATGTGGTATGGGATATGAACCCAAACGACACGACACTGTCGTCGCTGGCTTATTCGCATTGCAAATAGCACACTTCTTCACAAAGGCTTCTACTGCGGAAAACATATTTTTCCAAAAGAACTTTGACCTGACGTTTTCATACGTCTTGTCTACACCCAAATGAGGAGAACCAAATTTACAATGTACAATGTCTAGAACTTGTGGTACTAGACTCTCTGGCACGATGATTTGTGTAATCTCGCCCATGCTTCGAGTACTTCGCAAGTTATACTTAACTTTCCTCACCAATAAATTATTCTCCAACTCTAGACCAGAAAAAGGCAACTTATACCCTTTCTTCGGAGAAACTCCCTTAAGAAATGCCTTAGCATCTGACAACAATTTATCTTCATCTTGCTTTTGTTCCAGCAAGCCTATGTCCCAAGTGACATTTTCACCCGTAATATAACACACTGCGTTACTCTCACTATCACGAATAACAATCTCTCCCGAGACTGCCGACTCACTATTTCTCCCCGAAGTATGCACTGTAGGAACGTGTATGTCCTCTACATGCGATCTCTCAGAATTACTAATATCAGAGATATTAGACACCAAATATTTACTCTCTTCTCCCACACAGGATTCGGTGTGTATTTCCTCATCCTCGACCGGAAAATATCTGCTCAATGCATCTGCAACTACATTATGCTTACCTTCAATGTATTTGAGGTTTGCATCAAAATCTCTCAATGTTAGGAACCAACGTGCTCTCTTGGGCGACAAATTTGGCTTATTAAAAAGCTCTAACAACGGTTGATGATCTGTAAAAATCTCACCTTTATTTCCCAACAACAACATCTTAAAATGAACAAGGCTAGAGACGACTGCGAAAGCCTCCTTGTCCACAACTGACATCAGCCTTTCGTTACTACCACGCGTTTTGAACTTTCTGCTATAAAAAGCAATTGGGTGTAATTTCCTCTCAAATTTCTGCATCAAACACGCACCTATACCTTCCTGACTCGCGTCAGTCACTAAGGTGAACGGTTGACTAAAATCTGGAAACTTCAAAACTGGTGGGTTCACCAAAGCGTTCTTAAGCTTCTCAAAAGCTAATTGTTGACTATCACCCCAAACAAACTTAACGTCTTCTCGTAACAAATCTGTCAATGGAGACGCTATTGTAGAAAAATTCCGCACAAAACGGCGAAAGAAACCCGACATACCTAGGAACGAACGAATCTGTTTCCTGGTTTTGGGAACTGGAAAATTCACAATGGCTTTAACTTTCTCATCATTCACTCTAACTCCCTCTTTAGAGATAACATGTCCTAAATAGACAATTTTTCTCTTCAGAAACTCACATTTGGCCAATTTGACCTTTAACCCAGCGAACCGTAATCGCTTAAGGACTTCTTTTAACACCTTTAGATGTTCTTCAATTGTATCTGTGCATATGAGAATGTCATCCATGTACACAAACACCGACTTTCCTAACAAGCCATGAAGCACTGTGTTAACCAGTCTAGTAAATGTTATTGGGGACCCTTGTAATCCAAAAGGCATCCTATTAAACTCGTAATGTCCCTTTGGTACCGAAAATGCTGTATATTTACGGCTACTCTCACAAAGGGGAACTTGTAAAAACCCTTGCATCAGATCTATAGATGAATATATATTCTTGCCACCGATTTCAACAAACAAATCAGGCAAACAAGCTACAGGATATCTATCTGGGCATGTTTTTTCATTCAATTTACGAAAATCTACACAAACTCTGATACTACCGTCTTTCTTAGGAACTGCAAGCAAAGGAAAATTAAACGGAGAATTGGACGGTCTGATAATGCCTTCCGACTCCCACTTCTGAACTTCTTTTTCTACTTCTTCCCTGATCTTAAAAGGAATTCGATATGCTGGAATATATATGGGATTTGTACCCTTTTCTAGGCGGATTGAATGTTCTAAAACATCTGTAACTCCTAATTTATCTCCCTTCAAAGCAATGATATCTAGATATTCTTTCAACACTTTCTCTACTTTATCTGAATATTCAGGATAATCAACTTTAGCCAAGTGTTCATGTAGAACCTGACTTCGGAACTGTTGCTCCTCGTTAGGAAACATATTCCCGTCTCCACAAAAACTCACTAATTTATGCTCTTCATTAAACTCTTCAAAATCAATTACATAAGTACCCTTGTGATATTTTTTCACTGAGTCTTGATAGCTAACTAATTCTACTGAAGTCACGCCTGCGACTGAAATTTCATTCACTGACACCGTACTCACAACGTCTTTGAATTTCTCGGTTCCCTCAACAACGCACACTTGAGAAGGAAACTTTTTCTCTTTCAGCGACACTTTAACCAATGTAGGAACTCGCGGTTGCAATTCAATATCTTCCAACAAAAATCCTTTGAAAGATCTTTGCGGAATATCTTCACTCTCTAATGAATGTGTTACACATGTCTCCGACTGTGTCTTAGGTTTCTCACAAGTTTCTTTCCTGTGTATATATGGAACAAAACAACCCGACTCACCTATTGTAATCCCCTGAACTCCCGTAAGAATGTTGATGTTATGTCGCATACAAGAAGGGTGTCCTAGCAAAATCATTTCACCTAAGGCTAAGCCTTCTATGACCAAAAATGATTCTACTATTGTCTTTCCGCCGATACAAAGCGTAAGAAATGACGAACCTAAAATATTCAGTTTCCTCGCTTGTACATCACACACTGTCTCACTAGAAGGGACTAATTTGCACTCTGGAAACCTCGAGTGAAAAAGGTCAGCATTTACTAAGTTAACTGAGCTACCAGAATCAATGAAAATATGAATTTCATTGCCATTAGAGAATCCACGTACAATCGGCCTAGGTTCTAGTGACTCTACGACCTGATTAGTCATTATCCTGTGTCCGTTTTCGAACTTATCTTGTGAAAATTCTGCTGTTCCTTTGTGTATCTAGAACTTGCATCATGTGGAATTCTCCTGTCATATCTAGAAAAACCTCCCCGGGACTTCCCTGAATAATCTCTATTCTTCGTGGCTGGGCAAAATCTCCATCCATGATCTGAAGATTTGCAAACTGAACAATATCTCACTCTGCAATTTGACTTACTATGGCCTATTTTATCACAATTAAAACAACGTACCGTTGTGACTGATCTCTCTGGAATTTTCTTCGATTCTACTCGTGCACATGTCTTCGCTGTTGCATCATTTCCCGAATGCGAGCGACTATCATTATTCTGTGGTTTGGAAACCGCAGCTGACATCTTTGCACCTCCCTGTACAAAACTACTGTCCAGTGTCGGGCATTTTGCTAGATTTTTGTTAATCTGTGCAAACAAAAAGGATTCGTCTGTATCCTGATCAATTCTCTTATCAAAACTATCTACAATTACATCTGGGACTGACGTTAAAAGGCAAGCAAAGTGTAACAATCTTTCAAAATTATCTAAGGAGATATTATTTCCAGTTACCCATGGAGAACCTGTTATAGATTTCTTTAACTCAACTACTGCATCAAATAAATTCGCACTGTATGTGACTAGTGAATCATTGCCCTTCTTTATTTTGAGAAACTCTCGCAAATTCCGAACTGCGCATTCACGTTGAACTCCGCCATAAGTAGCTCGTAGAAATTTCTGCAGTTCATTCCAAGTTTTACACCTTCTGAACCCGAAACTGCGTGCTCGTTTCCCAATATCTCCTTTATCTAAATCCAGAAATGATTTAGCCTCTGTTAAAGCTTCAGCGCCATTCGTAATTTTCTTGGAATTCAGATAATTGTTCACTGACTCAATGAAAGTTTCTATATTTTGGGTTGGATTCCCATCAACTAGCCCTTTAAAATTTGTAATTCCCGCGCAAATGTTCGTCACTTTATGCACCACAATTGATTGGGATGTGCTTGCTGCATCGTCCGGCATTTTGTGAGTAATCACACGCCCTGAGCGTAACAACATAAAAAGAGAAACCAAAAAGAACAATAGAGAAAGGCACAAGTTACCCCCTCTAAAAGAAGAACAGAAAACGGCGTTCTGCGCAACTTACGAGAATGGGGTACTTACCAATTTTGAAACAGAAAACGAAGTACCTATCTCTCAACTTGCTAACCTGTGACGTCACCTACTCGACGGCTTAGCAAAAAAAAAAACACCCAGCGCGTTTCTAGTTGAATCATCACTTTGCGTAATTAACTCACAATCGCCACTATTCACACTTATTTGGGTATTTTGTTAACCCCAAAATTGCTCTAGAGATCAACCAGATCTATTTCACAACTCCCCACTCCCAGTACTCGAATAGAAACGGAAAAAGAGGAAAGGTTCCCCGCATTTCACACGTAATCACGACCTACTCAGTCATTCAACACTGACCCGTCGCCTTAGCTCTTAGGTGAAGTCGCCTATGCCTTGGGCATCAACGTTACCAATTAGTCTATTAGCAATCTCCCTCTTTCGCCATCATTAAAGACATTAAAATCATGCTGCCACCATTTAAAATCAAAAGACACCCGCTGCCGCCATTTCATTCAGACACGGCTGCCACCATTTCATTCAGACACCGCTGCCGCCCATTTCTTCCGACACCGCTGCCAACCATTTAAATTCTGTAACGAGGACAGAATTAACACCTTTTTGAAGGTGTACGTAACGTGCTCCAACGATCTTTATTCATGGAACGGAGGCGTATGAACGTTCGCTCACGGCAACACTTACATCTATTTTTCTCCTCTTTCTCTCTCTCTCTCTCTCTCTCTCTCTCTCTCTCTCTCTCTCTCTCTCTCTCTCTCTCTCTCACCGTGTATCACCTCTCTCTCTCTCTCTCTGTGTATCGCCTCTCTCTCTCTCTCTCATCGTTTTCCGAAGTTCACCCACCCGAATCGCACTCATTCTCACCAAATCAATTAAATGGACTATTTAAAGAAACGCAATAGTTTCTACAAAAATAGGTTTATTATTCAAATAACCCAACAAGAAATGAATAAAACAAAGCAAAGACTAAAATGCATAATAAATGAAATATCGAGTTAGATAACTAAACTCTGAACTGCAAAACACTTCTGATTAAAGAAGTCTCACTATGGCTAATAGCCTGAAAATATCCAAACTCACACATACTCCCCAAATCAATAATTAGTCATGTCAAAAAACAGTCTACCACATGTTATTCGAACCAGTCCACACTGTCCACCGACATCTGTCCACAGACATCTGTCGGAAGAATCAAACATGATAGAAAACTCCCAAAAGTACATGAAATGCAAAACACAATAATGGAAAGTGTAAAATGCATAGCCAAGATATGGCAAACGTAACATGACAAAATAATAATATGAAAGAGGTATGAATATTCATATTAAATCTCCCACACCAGTTCAAAAGTTCATAATGATTAGAAAATCATAGTAAAAATCACAAGTTCAATTTTCTCCCATAAAAACAGAGATTTCAAAGTCTACCTTATCTGCCGATTTAAAGCCTGGATCCTCTCCAAAGCTACGTCTAGACAACTGCAGTTCTATCACGTTAATGAACGATCAAACTCACTTTTAGGGCAGATTTTGGCACAATCTAGATCAAATTAACGCACGTACTCTCGAATATACATAACACTTCGGAGATCACCTGACTGGCAATATTGCTGAGGAATCAAACTATTTGCTGAACACAAAGATTTTACCTCGAGTCTCTCGACCTACTTCCATCTGACTCCATAAATTCTTTCATCACATCTTAAAGCATTGAAGCTATGAAATGCATATATGTGTCCTTTAAAACTTGTAGCAGCCATATTTTCTGAAATATATACAGGCCCTTCGGCGGGAGGGCCTAATGATGTGGGATCTGTGACGGCCAAGGCGACGGTGGGAGTATTTACTTTATTATTGCGTGGGCATTTTGCCCATGCGGGAGAATGGCCATAGACCTTGCACGCCGTGCAAAAGGTCTGGCTAAAGTCTTTCCGCGCTGCCCTTGTGGAGGGCGCAGGCGAGTTATTTGTCGGTTTTCCGGGAGAGACAGGAGCCGGTTTCTTGTTCCGGCACTGTTCGGAGGAATGCCCCGTTTTTTTGCAATAGTGGCACGTCAGGGGCTTGCCCGAGTTTCCAGCCTTAGGGGAATTTGTTCCTCCGAGGAGGGGCGGGGGATTTATTTTCCGCCCCATGGATCCTTCTTGAGGGTGGTGAGTTTCCCACATGTCTGCTATTCGGCAACACTCGGTGAGTGTTGCTGGGGCTTTTTCCACTATATGAGTGGCGAGGGCAGGAGGGGCGTAGCGCAGGAAATGCTCGAATTTAAACCGCTCGAGTACCTCGGCGGTGTTAGTGGCTCCTTCGGAATCGAGCCATTTTGTCAGCGCCCGCTCCGAATGGTACGCCCAATCGGACCAAGTCTGGCCTGCTTCTCTGGGCTGCTCTCTCCAACGTCTCCTCCACCGCTCGGGGGTAATCTCGTACGCCTTCGTAACTGCTTGGCGTACGGCTTCCCAGTTTCCCCGATCGTCTGCGGGAAGGGCGTGGTAGGCAACGAGGGCCTTTCCGCCCAGGAATTTAGTGAGAACAAGGGAGAGTTCCGCGGGGGAGAGATTGCAGCATTCCAGGACTCGTTCGGCCCTTTCAAGCCATACTTCAGGCTCGGACTCCGTCCATTTTGGCATGAACGAGTGAGCTTGGCTGAGGGCACTCATTCCCGCGGCAGGGGGCGGGGGGGGTGGCGTGCTGTCGTTCTAGCACCTGGAGCTCATGGGCGCGCTCTCTCTCTCTCTCCTGCTCTTGGGCAATTCTGTCTCTCTCTCTCTCCTCACGTTCTCTCTCCCTCTCTGCACGTTCTTTTTCCTCCCGTTGTTCTTGAGCAATTCTGTCTCTCTCTCTCTCCTCACGTTCTCTCTCCCTCTCTGCACGTTCTTTTTCCTCCCGTTGTTCTTGAGCAATTCTGTCTCTCTCTCTCTCCTCACGTTCTCTCTCCCTCTCTGCACGTTCTTTTTCCTTCTCCTGCTCTTGGGCAATTCTTGCCCTCTCTCTCTCCTCACGTTCTCTCTCCCTCTCTTCACGTTCTCTTGCTCTCTCGGCCTTGGCATCGTCCACTCGCTCTTGAACCCATGCTCTCAGATCTTGCCCCGATAGTCCCATTTCCTTCCCAGCGGACATGTAGAATTTGAAATCCTCGTTTTGTTGGGCTCTGGTATTAGCCATTTTGAAATAATGGTTATATGATATGTCTGAAAAGACTCAGGTTGTCTGAAAAGACTCAATTGCAGGAATCTGAAACACTCAATGGTTCAGACTGCAGGAGAATGGATCTGTCCTGAATAAGACAGGTGATTAGTAAGTCTGAGGGAGACCTTTTTGTTAAAATTTGATATGTCTTGGAAAGACGTGGTTGTTCTTGGCGAACGAATTTTAATATGTCTCGGAAGACGTAGTTGGATTTTGTCACGCTCGGACTTGGCCGGCTGTAGCGTGAAGTTAAGGAGTTGTTCTAACGAACCTAGAATGATCAGTCCCGTAAGGGCTTAGATGTGTGTGAACTACACTATATAATGTCTCAAAAGGACTTAATTTTGGGTTCCAGCAGGAATGAGAAATTCCTCGCCACGTGCGACTTAGAATTTTTGTATGAGTCTCTGAGGACTGGGGGTTTGGAGAAATTCTCGCCACGTGCGACGTAGAATTTTAGGAGTCTCTAAGGACTGGAATTTGGAGAAATTCTCGCCACGTGCGACGTAGAATTTTAGGAGTCTCTGAGGACTGGAATTTGGAGAAATTCTCGCCACGTGCGACGTAGAATTTTAGGAGTCTCTGAGGACTGGAATTTGGAGAAATTCTCGCCACGTGCGACGTAGAATTTTAGGAGTCTCTGAAGACTGAAATTTGGAGAAATTCCTCGCCACGTGCGACGTAGAATTTTAGGAGTCTCTGAGGACTGGAATTTGGAGAAATTCTCGCCACGTGCGACGTAGAATTTTAGGAGTCACTTAGGACTTGGAATTACGATTCGTCCCTTAGGACTTAGAAATTACTAACGGGAAACCCAAAGAAAATGTATGCTGGGAAATGAATGGGGAAAAAGAAAAAAAAAAATGCTACACACGCGGGCATGGGCGGGGGGTGGGGGGTGCAGGTCGTTTGGCCAACACCGGAGGTATTTTTAGATTCTGGGTGAATGAACCCGTATATTTATATACCGTCTGGGATTCCGGGGAATTTTCCAGTCGTCCGAGAGGATAACAATACAATGGCCTAGTAATTTTCCCTATAAGCGGAGTTTAAATTTCGCTTTCCTAACACCTAACTCGAATCCTAACTACACTGAGAGAATTTTCAGCAATGCAAGCTGACTTCGTCGTGTCCCACGTGGAAATTTATTCGCGGCCTAAATGGCTAATTCGAAATGCGAAGTAAAAGTTATCACAGAGGAATTTCTTTTCGCACTATTCCTCGAAGCAAAAGATATGGCAAAGATTTTAACACAGAGGAATTTCGCACTATTTCCTCGGAAGCAAAGGATGGTTAGCACTGGTTATTTCCTAACTACCTATCCTGAAAGGCATGCATTAACGAATCTCATACGGCGGTTCTTTTCTCTCAGTGATTACATGCGTCCCTATTTCTAATTCCTAGGAACAGTCACGATTGTAAAAAGTTTGCTAAGATTAACACATTACTTACGTGGAATTTTCTGGATCTGTGTGCTGGTTTTACACAAAAGGTTCGTTAATTGTCTCGTACCCAGCTTAGCTTTGCTAATAGCTGATCTGGCAGTTGCAAATGCAATAAAGCAACGCTAGGGAACTGCAACTGCAAAACGAGATCTATGGCCAGGTCGCCATTTTTACGTTTTTCCGTGGTTTTAGTTTGAAATATGCTCTGTGAGACAGGTAGCAACAATTTAAGGTAATTTAGCCTTGTGTTTCTGACTTCGTGGGTACGGGATAACGTAAAAAAAAAGAGGAAAACAAAGGAGATTTTCATATGAGCTTAGGGCTCTTGTTACTGAGGGAAATATTACGTAAAAACACGTGGGCAAATTTAAAGGAGTGTATTTACATAAATGATATCAGTACGGGAAAGAGGAACTCAAGTAGATTACTATCCTGAAGGGAGATTCCTACGGGATTGAATGAAACTGGGGGATTCCAGACACGGTCCGAGAAGCTTCCACGAAATAGGATCCCTCTGAAATGAGAGATATGCACATTATACGCCAGTAATGAAAATAGGACAAAAGAATAATGAATTCGAAGCTGCACTGAGGGTGCCAAAGGAGTAATAAAGAATTAATACTGCCGATGCAAGAGGCGCACGGACATTAGACAAGGGAGATTTCTGGCTTTCTCCTTAAGAAAATATTACGAGACAAAAGCGTGACTGAAATGGGGCTCTTCCAGGGCACTTTACCTTAGCAGATTTTCCGAGGGCGCGTAGAAGGCAGTCCGTGGATGACTTGCGATTTCCGAGGGCGAGTTTCTTCCACGTGGTGAGATGCAAGGGCTTCCGTAAAGGGGCAAGGCGATGGGGACTCCTCGAAACTCAAGCAATGGCGTGTGGGGCTCGAGGAATACGGTCGAAGGGCACGAGGAGAAGTATACTTTTGAAAGGGCCACGTGGTTAGGATGCAAGGGCTTCGATGGGGCCAGGAGGTGGGGACGTCTTCACAAGTTCACTCCATATCTTCCAGCCCGCGTGTGTGTGTCCGACCTCGTGGGTTTCTGCTTTTTATCCCCTCCTATGGGGCAAGGGGCGTCCACCACAGATGCTTTGACTCATTGCACCTGCTGCCCGCAGGGGAGGTTTTGGCCTGTAGGAGAACACCCCAAGCCAGATTACTTTTGCCTCGAAGGAAAGATCTTTATCAAAAATGGGAGCGCCTTTTAATCTTTTAACCCTTGTTTTAAGTCGATAGACAGATGGTCTATCGATCGGGCCGGCTGGCAGTAAATGAACAACCAACAACAACAAAGGAGGGGGGGGAGGTGGAGGCAATTTGCTAGCGAATTCTTGCTAATCATATAATATATATATATATATTATATATATATATATATATATATATATATATATATATATATATATATATATATATATATATATATATATATATATATAGTACATAATAATGTAAAGCGCATAATAGCACATGGTGTTGCGGAGAAATTCTAATGAGAACAGGAAATAAAACAAAAGAAAAAAAGAAACAACCAACTACAAAATCATCAACCAAGGCAGAATTCAAATAGGGAGCGCAGGACTTTCAAATGCGGTAAGAGATGACTTGAAGTATTGTTTTCTATTTTTGTGGTGACTTTTTTATTTTTAGGAGTCACTAAAACAAAAACATTGACTTTCGCCTAACCAGGAGAAGTCTTGTTTTTAACGTTGATTAACCAAGGGGGGTTTAAAACACCAGAGTTCCAATTGATAAAATTTCAAACAGTAGATTATTTGCACCAATGTATGCTTTATGTATTGTGTAGCAATATCCCATAGATGTGATGGTGTCTTTTATTTTAGTATCACTTAATGTTGTTAGAGTTTTTGCTTTGTTCTCAAGTTATCCTAGCGTGCTTTATACGAACAGCAGTCTAGAATCTATCGCAACGATGAATGTTATTATTCACTAGGACTTTTTCTAAGTTTTTTGTTTGTTTCGATGCCCCTGAGAGTAGCTCCGGGTCTGTTTTTTTTTTTTTTTTTTGCCCCGATGCATTGTGGTTAATGGTGGCTAACGGTATTTCGAACGTCTTTTGTTATTTTCACCTGGAAATGTTGGTGCTTGAGCATTCTAAGCTTCACCAATCAAGTGCGATTTTGGATTCAGGCACTTTGGCCCCCTTGGTGCAGACATCGAACTCTCGTTCCTTAATTTCCTCCGGATTTATCAACAAAATTCCACCGAAAATTGTCTTTGGTGTGTTTTGAACGTTTCTGACGTTCATTGAGGTAGCAAATATGCAGTTTTAAAGATGTGGACACCCCCCCCCCCCAAGCTCTATCCTAATAATCATAAGGAACCACAGCGACAGACTGGAGATTTTGATTGTGGGGAAACACAAATCGGTTGAAGCACTGGGTGATATTCCAACATTCTAGTGATACTTCTGAATTTCTAAACGTGATTAAGGTAAAGGCTTTTAACATTGTCAAAGTGGCGCCACACGCTATTTAATTAATGACATAGTGTCCTAAGTTATGCAAGGTGGCGGGAAATCTTAGGTGTGAATACCTCTCCCCCCCTGATCAGGTAACGACCCGGCCTTCTAGCCACGTGAGGACCCTGTTCCTTGGGTTAGGTTAGGTTGGTTGGTATTTCACTTATTTTGTACTTTTCCCACCAAAAACCCCAGGTTCCCACTGGGGTCCTGCGTAACTTGTAGGGCTATAAAGGGGATTCCAGTATCTGTAAAACTACTGATTTACAAACATTGGAAAATCACATTTTCAGCTGCTCATTACGATTGTGGTTTAAAGTGAAAATTTACCTATTCAGTGATTCTTGCCATTTTACATAATGGTATAATTTTCAAATTTAAGGATTGTGGAATAATATATATATATATATATATATATATGTATATATATATATATATATATATGTATATATATATATATATATATATACATATATATACATACATATATACTCATACACATATATACAAATATATATATATATATATATATATTATGTACTCGTATGTATGAATTGGTGTGTGTCAAGGTATATAGGAAGAAGACACACACCAATTCATACATACATAGGTTCTCCAGTCATAGGAAAGAAATAAAAAAAGGATTAATGACAGGGTTGGCCATCAGGGCTTATAGGATTTGCAGTCCCGAATTTTTAGACGAAGAATTGGATTACCTGAGGGAGAGTTTTAGGAGATTAGGCTACCCTAAGTATTGGTGGGAGTGGGCACATATCAAAGCAAGGAAAAAACTATTTTGGGGAGAGGGAAAGGATAGAAAAGGAACATTTGGTAGGAAAGAAAATAATTACAGTCCCGGACAACAACTCTATTGCACCCATTCAACAGGAAGCTAACTACTGTAACTTCAAATTGATAGGCAGCTACAAAAACACCATTAGGAATAAAATAGTTAGAAACAAAAAGTCGGTAGAGGGGGAAGAGATTAGAGAGGGGGGTTTATATGGCAGCGTGTCTAGACTGTGAAGAAGGGTACTATGGCGAAACTGGCAAATCATGTAAAGAGCGAAGCAAACAACATCTGCAGAACATAAGGCATTATAATCAGACGTCGGCAGTTGCCAAACAGTGTTGGGAAAATGATCACAGAATAGACTGGGAAAATATGAGTTTTCTGTACAGGAACACCAACAAAACATCTAGACTGGTTGTAGAGAACGCCTTCATAACTTGCGCCAACAACACGATGGCAGGGAACACCGGAAACGGCTTTGAAGACAGCATATCTAGAAAAATCCTATACTCCACAGTAGCAAGGAAACGAAGAAAAAACGTAAGAGAACGCACGGAAAACGGTCACCTAGGAGGAAGGATCAGAGAAAGACCAAGGTCAAGAGGGGGGTGGAGGTCACACAGGAAGAGCTAGGCGATTATAGGATTAATAAAAGTACCCAGCACACAGATATAAATACAGCCGGACTACGCGTCTGCTCATTGTACGGATACTTGACAATGCGGACTGTTTGTCCAAGAAAGCTTGTAACTTTTTGAATAAAAACTCCATTAGATACCATCCAGTTTGAATGAGGTCCTTTTAGTAATATATATATATATATATATATATATATATTACATAATAGTTGTACTATTTTCAACTGGAAAATCTATTATTAGATTTGAATTTCAAAGAGCCTGTTTGAAATAGCATGATGTGCCTCAAATAAGTTTATGGAAATTCAGTCTGGCATTAGAGTATAAACACAAATATCAGATATTTCAGAGAGGCAGCGATCTCTAATCCCCCAGAGGTGCTGGTAATGGCTCCTGATTGAAGGTTATTTCAAGATGAGTCTTTGTAGTACGTCAGCCATGTGCTTATGTATTCATATAATGATGTGCTTGTTTCCTAAGCCGCCTAGAGGTATTCTCCCAAGTGCCAAGTGTATATCAGAGAGGAGGGAAGGAGATTTAGGGCATTAATCTGTTCAGACTCCCACTGAAACATCTAATGAATGACGCAATAATGTGTTTTCAAGGTTTGGTCTAGTTTACATATAAATGGAAAAATTGCAAAGTTTAGTAAAAACAGCTTAACTTTCTGGGTCACTTATGACGCGCTGAAGCAGCTTTCTGCGACTTGCGACTCGTCTTTTAGACCAATTGTTTCCTCGTTTTGCTTTTCACTTCTCTGAACATACACCGCTTGGAGATGACCATAATAAATTTCCTAGCATGAATAGAAACTTTACAGGTGACGATAGTGAGCGAATAGACTCAGCGTTCAGGATCTCATTTTAACTCTCGTGTTATGATCGTTTACAAAATACTCATTAATTTAGCTGATAATCAGAGCCAGATTATATCCACATAACGAAAACTATATTTAATACTCGGCGCAAACATTCTTTTGACTGAAACAAAATATTAACAGTAATACTGAATAGTTATATGAATTCCATCTTGATAAAGAAGGGTGGAATAACTGACGTTTGTGATGACTCAGCTTCGACTGGGGATGGTGCGGAGACACTGCACGAACTGGGGTAAGAGTTTGAAGCTCTCACAAGGTGGGAAGTAGAATAATGAATGCTTGAGGGGGCGAGGTATATTGAGTGCAGTTAGTTCATGTAGGCATTCTGGAATAAATAAATCGGATGATGATAGGGTGCAAGAACAGGGGAATTATACACACACACACACACACACACACACATATATATATATATATATATATATATATAAAATATATTATATATATATATATATATATATATAGTGTGTGTGTGTGTGTGTGTGTGCGTGTGCGTGTGTGTGTGTATACTAGACTTATTACTAGCAAATACACTAACATTAGTAAAATAAACGTTAGCAAGAAAGTCATGATTGATGATGCACATGAAAGTTTACTTTTGCCAACGAATAAGTTCCCGATCGAGAACTGATGACGACGAGAGGACTGTTTTTGTGATTTTGACTTGTTTATCGAAACTCTCTCAATGCTTCAGCTTTACTTATTTTCAAAAGTTGTGACGAACATTCCCTTGGGTCCTGTGCTTCCCTGAGTGCTCAGGAATTGGTCGTTTGGTTTTTGTTCCATGGCCCTTATACCTATTTTCGGTCATTTATTTCAGATGGAAATCAGGAACTCGAGGGTCAGTGTCTCTGTTATTCCTTGTATATATTATTTTTCCACATTCCGGAATTTTCTTTTTCCTTTTTGTTCACTTGCAGGGTCTGAGGTTAACTTCAGCAACGTTGTTGCTTTCGGTCACTTCTTGGTAATAATGCTACACTACTTATCGCACCTGATTATTATTATTATTATTTTTTTTTTTTTTGCTGAACTATTTTTGTCATTACTACCTAGAATGAAATTTTTTTTTGAAATATCAATATTTATCTTTATGATGGCACGGGTTCTTGCTCTTAGGAGCAACCAGTAACTTGACACATAAAAAACTTGTAACTCTACAAAAGGATGATATTTCGATGAAATATCCCAAGTGTAAACCATTCAGTCTCTCGTGCTTTTTCTTATACGGTTTGACCAACATCTTTGATAGTTATTTACGACAAGATTCTCTGAAGCAGTATTTGTGAATACCTTCAAATTTATTGCAATGGGTAAAGAGAATAATTTTTACATTTGTATTCATGGGAAGGAAACAGGTATGAATAAATTCTGCATGAATTTCATTTGTTAAATTAAATAAATGAATAAAAGACTAAGCCGAATCCCCAAAATTCCATGGAATTTATGTCAAAGTGGGACCATCGGTTCCCACGATAACCGGTTTCATTTGGTTGGTTCTTCCGTAGAGGGCTAATTCCGTCAGTGCACCTCATGCCGTACGCTGTAGGTATTACTTAAGGCTCTTTGCAGCTTTCCTTCGGCCCCTACTGCAACCCCTTTCATTCCCTTTACTTTACCTCTGTTCATATTCTCTTTCTTCCATCTTACGTTCCACCCTTTCCTAACAGCTGTTTCATAGTGCAACTGCTTTGAGGTTTTCCTCCTGTTACAACTTTCAAACCTTTTCACTGTCAGTTTCCGTTTTAGCGCTGAATAACCTCATAGGTCCCAGCGCTTGGCCTTTGGGCTAAATTCTATGTTCAAGTCTACATATATTCTATTGCCTGCATTTGTGTAAGAGAGTGTGTGCTTTCATGCGGCCTCCTTAATCTGGACCATCAGAGAGGAATACAAGAATTTCCACCATTAAGATTTCATCTCTTGTCAAATTAAGCTTCTCACATCTACTCAGTGGAAATCTGTTATTCTTTTGGGCTGAGACGGCTCACCGACTGTTTCTTTTCCGTCTACTGCCAGACTCTGAGAGTTGCCTTTCTATTTTTGTTCTTACTGACGTATACAGTACAACCTTCCTACTTCTCTCTTTCTTCAGGCCTAAAACAAAAACAGCAACATTGATTTTTAATCTTATAACCGTATAATAATGACGTTTACATACAATTACGTGGCCTTTCTTTTTATTAGCGTTGTGAAAATCATTATATTTTAAACCAATATTATTTTTGTTTCACTCTCTCCGCTTTTGTTCCACCTGTTGATTGTTTAAAACTGCCAGCGATGTAACACATAGATTCATTATTACATCGAATATTTATAGAAATGAAGGAAATCACCATCAGATAGAAAGCAATAAGCGAATGCTCTTCAATAAAATCTCTGTTGAAATTTGTATGTCAGTGACAGCTTCAATTAATATTACAAAGTCAGAACGGTTTCTATGTATGCTTTTCATTGCAGATCCCTTTATAGTTACATGTAGTGAGTAAAATTTAAGTAAACGTTAAAATGAATACTTTATTATTATTTTTTTTCTATCACAGCCATCCTATTCAACTGGGTGGTTTTGATAGTGTGGGGTTCCGGGTTGCATCCTGCCTCCTTAGGAGTCCATCACTTTCTCACTATGTGCGCTGTTTCTAGTAGCACACTCCTCTGCATGATTCCTGGAGCCACGTAGGCATTTAGTTTTTCCAGATTCCTTTTAAGGGATCTTGGGATCATGCCTAGTGTTCCTATGATTATGGGTACAATATCCACTGGCATATCCCATTTCTTCTTATTTCGATTTTCAGGTCCTGATACTTATCATTTTTTTTGTCTTTCTCATCTACTCTGGTGTCCCATGGTATTGCGACATCAGTGAGTGACACTTCTTGATTTTGTCAATCAACGTCAAGTCTGGTCTGTTGGCATGTATCACCCTATCTGTTCTGATACCATAATCCCTGAGGATCTTTGCTTGATTTTCTATCACTCCCTCAGATTGGTGTTCATACTACTTATTACTGCAAGCTAGCTGGTGTTTCTTGCACAGGCTCCAGTGGAGGGTTATTGCTACTGAATTATGCCTGTTTTTGTACTGGTTTTGTGCAAGCGCCGGACATTCGCTTGCTGTGTGGTTTATGGTCTCGTCTTTCATATTGCACTTCCTGCATATGAGTATGATGTTATTTCCATCTATTGTTCTTTGGACATATCTGGTTCTTAGGGCCTACTCTTGTGCCGCTGTTAGCATTCCTTTTGTTTCCGTCTTGAGTTCTCCCCCTCTGTAACCGCTGCCATGTTTCATTGCTGGCCAGTTCTTTAGTCTGTCTCATGTACTGTCCATGCATTGGTTTGTTGTGCCATTCCTCTGTTCTGTTTTTCATTCTCCTGTCTCTGTATATTTCTGGGTCTTCGTCTACTTTTATCAGTCCTTCTTCCCATGCACTCCTTAGCCACTCGTCTTCACTGGTTTTCAGATATTGCCCCAGTGCTGTGCTTTTGATGTAGACGCAGTCCTCTATGCTTAGCAGCCCTCTCCCGCCTTCCTCTTGTGATGTGTATAGTCTGTCTGTATTTGCTCTTGGGTGTAGTGCTTTGTGTATTGTCATGTGTTTCCTAGTTTTCTGGTCAATGCTGTGGAGTTCAGCCTTCGTCCACTCCACTACTCCTGTGCTGTATCCGATTATTGGCACTGCCCATGTATTTATGGCTTTCATCATCTTTCTGGTGTTGAGCTTTGACTTCAGTATCACATTAAGTCTCTGCATATATCCTTTCCTGATCGTGTCCTTCATCTCTTGGTGTTTTATATCCTCTCATTCTATTATTCCCAGGTATTTGTATCCTGTCTCATCTATGTGTTTGATGCTGTTCCCTTCTGGTAGCTTTATCCCTTCAGTCCTTGTCACTTTGCCTTTTTGTATTTGGCCAAGATGCATTTTTCTATTCCAGACTCCATCCTGGTGTCCCTAGTTACAATCCTTACAGTCTGGATTAGGGTATCTATTTCCTTGATGCTCTTACCATACAGCTTGATGTCGTCCATGAACATCAGATGGTTAATTATGTTGCCTCCTTTCTTGATTGGGTACCCAACATCCATCTTCTGCAGTACTTTTGTCATGGGAATCATAGCTACTACGAAGAGTAGTGGGGACAGTGAGTCGCCTTGAAAGATCCCTCTCCTGATGTTAACCTCTGCTAGCCGTAGCCCAGAGCTTTAAATACTGTATTCCAGTTGCTCATTGTATTTTTTAGGAAGCTGATGGAGTTATCCTCTGCCCCATATATTTCAGGCATTCTTGTAGCCACGTGTGAGGTATGTCGAAGGCTTTCTTGTAGTCAATCCATACCATGCTTAGGTTGGTTCTCCTTCCCTTACTATTCTTCATTACCATTTTGTCTATAAGAAGCTGGTCTTTTGTACCCCTGCACTTCCTTCTGCAGCCTTTCTGTTGGTGGAGGATGGTGTATATATCCTCTAGGTAGTTATATAGCCTTTCGCTGACGCTACATCTACACATATTTTGCCCTATTGAATTGAATATTCTTAGCCCTCTCTCTCTCTCTCTCTCTCTCTCTCTCTCTACACATCTTTTGCCCTATTAAACTGAATATTTAGGCCCCCTCTCTCTCTCTCTCTCCTTACATCTACACATCTTTTGCCCTATTAAACTGAATATTTAGGCCTCTCTCTCTCTCTCTCTCTCTCTCTCTCTCTTCTTTACTTACATCTACACATCTTTTGCCCTATTAAATTGAATATTCTTAGCCTTTTCTCTCTCTCTCTCTCTCTCTCTCTCTCTCTACTTACATGTACTATGTATTTCAGGAAGTTTGAGTCGTGGCCTTTTTGCCAATATCTCTCAAATTAATTGAAGGGTCGGTGTGATTTTTTGCAACAATGTGTTTCACACCCTCCCCTAGTTTTTGGTAATAAATTCAGTTTCCAAATTCAGCTTTTTCAGGCACTTTACTCTTGAATTTGAAGGGGTAGCCAGCAAACTGATTAACGTTTTCGGACATGCGAGCTTGGGTACTACTGAATTTCTCCCTACTCTTCCTTGATGTCATCACACCCCGTACATAGCGTATGTTATTTTCTTCATGAATGCGATTTTTTTTATTTTTTCATAATTTTGTGATAAAAAATTATTTCATGTTTATTGTAAGTTCACTGCTCTACATATATAAACAAAAATTAATGGGTTAAAATCACAGAACAGTTTATAACCATTTGAGACAATGTACACGATATCATAGATGCATGCCAATGAATCAGTTTTATCTTTCCCTTATTCCCTTATATATATGACCGTGAAATATAACCATAAGCAATATCTTACCTATTCAGATTTATTCTTAATTTTTGGGCAGCGTTCTCCCTGCAGTAAACTTCAGAAAGATGCATAGCAAAATGCTTTCTGTATCCACGGGGACATTCCAACATGTAGGCCATAACTCTGAACAGCGACGGGACGCGGCAACCTTCTCTGTAGTTATAGATACACAAGTGATAAAGCCGTCGTTTAACCCGACACTTCATTCATCAACTACAAAGGTTTCGGAAACCCTAAATTCTGCATAACCATGTAGGTCGTTAGCTCATTTCATCCTACATTGCTCAGTTGAAAAATTGCAATATGTGCCTGAAAACATTCCATTGCATAACAAATATTGCGGAGAGAGAGAGAGAGAGAGAGAGAGAGAGAGAGTGGGGAATGAATGAAATGGCAGACAGGGGAGTGAGGTTTAAAGAGTTAGGAAGGGTAGGTGTGGGGAGGGATAAGGACCCCAAGAGAGCTTATCCGAATGAATTCGTAAATCTTGACTGGCCCGATTTGGCTGTGTCCTAAAATTCAAAAGTAAAGCGCCATTAAAATGTCTTTGGACACGGAATATTTTATCAAAAATAGGGGAGGATGAGAGAAACTCAGTTTCAAAGTACCGTACGAATCAATCGATTGGTTTGAAAGATATTGGCAAAAAACCATGCCTCAAACTTCCTGAAATACTACGCATTTCAGGAAGTTTGAGTCATCTAATTCATTCTTCAGTTTCATTGGTCCTAAAACTTTCTAGAACGACGTTTGAAGATAGTTAAATGACCAAAATGGAGGCAGATTCAAATGTTAACGTCAAAATAAAGATTCACCCACAAAAACTTTAATTTAGGCTTACTTTTGAAATTATCTTCTCTTTTGCTTCTTTTTATCACGTATGAAAAAAAAAATATTCTAACGGATCCCTGGTTCCATAATAATGTCATTATTATTATTATTATTATTATTATAATTTGGCAGCAGACCCTCTTTTAAACAGGTTCTATTGAATATTATTGCTGCTTCAGCTGCATTTATTTTGTAGAAGACTTTTTCTATTTTCCTTATTGCGGACTTCTCTTCAGTGGAGGTGCGTGCTAACAGCTCGCCTATATTTGTCATTTCATGGGGGAAAAGTCAAAATCTGGATTCTGCTTCTTTATATATTCTATACAGTTAGTTATATACATTTGTTGCCGCGACGCGTTTCGACAGACTCTTCTGTCATTCTCCAGCGGGAGCTAGTAGAGGACTGGCAGATTGCATAGGTCCTTCTGAATTTATACACGGGCTTCAGCGGGGGGTCATGGATGGCGAATTCTGATTGGTTGCAGTCAGCGAACTTCAAGCCAAATTTCTGCGGCGAAGCTCGATCCTGACAGATCTTCGCAACCTGGGAATGTCATTCATTCCAGCGTTCCCATTGGCCTGCCGTTGCGTGATGTCATGCCGGCTGACATCATCGGTAGTTTGGCTGCTATTGGGCTGCGGATGAATGATGTCATTATCTACTCTTTCTGTCGTAGTCGGGGGATTGTCTCGAAGGGCGCCTCGCTCATCAGGGGCATCTCCATTTTCAGGGTTGTCGTTTTCAGGTATTCGTTGGATTTGGTGGGTGTTCTGCATTATTCTTCTTAAATTCGTGGGTAGGAGCGATGCCTCCTGCGTCGTATTCATTGTTGGTTTTCTCTCGGCAATGAGGAGCGCCTCTAGCAGGCGCAGACGTCGAGGGTCGGCGGCTCTCCCGATTATACTTATATTTTGTATAATACTGTCGCGGGAGATGGAAATATTGTGAGTAGCACGGGCGTGGTTCATGATGGCACCCTCCTGGGCGTGGCAGGAGATCCTTTTTGACAGACGCATCGTGGTCATTCCAATATAAGCGCCGGGGCATCCTCGGACAGGACATAAAAGGGCCCTCTCCCACTGCTCCACCTGGCAGGACACCAACAAGGAATTCGAACGTGCTGCACAAATGTTGGTGAACAATGGTTTCACCAACAAACTCGTAAACAAAGAAATTCGAACTGGCCTGGAAAAATGGTACAACGGTGAGAACACACAACCTGCCCCCCAAGATGACATAAAGATCTTTTATAAGGCCCGGATGCATCCCCAGTACCGTGAGGACGAGAACTCCATGAAGAAAATCGTCATGGAAAACGTCACCCCGACCGAAGACAGTAAGAGAATAAATCTTGTAATTTATTATAAGAACCGCCGCACCCGTGATCTGGTGATGAAGAATAACCCCTCTCCGCCAGCAAGAGAACCCCTTTAGCAGAAGAACGTGGTCTACCAATTTGTATGTCCTGTCCGAGGATGCCCCGGCGCTTATATTGGAATGACCACGATGCGTCTGTCAAAAAGGATCTCCTGCCACGCCCAGGAGGGTGCCATCATGAACCACGCCCGTGCTACTCACAATATTTCCATCTCCCGCGACAGTATTATACAAAATATAAGTATAATCTGGAGAGCCGCCGACCCTCGACGTCTGCGCCTGCTAGAGGCGCTCCTCATTGCCGAGAGAAAACCAACAATGAATACGACGCAGGAGGCATCGCTCCTACCCACGAATTTAAGAAGAATAATGCAGAACACCCACCAAATCCAACGAATACCTGAAAACGACAACCCTGAAAATGGAGATGCCCCTGATGAGCGAGGCGCCCTTCGAGACAATCCCCCGACTACGACAGAAAGAGTAGATAATGACATCATTCATCCGCAGCCCAATAGCAGCCAAACTACCGATGATGTCAGCCGGCATGACATCACGCAACGGCAGGCCAATGGGAACGCTGGAATGAATGACATTCCCAGGTTGCGAAGATCTGTCAGGATCGAGCTTCGCCGCAGAAATTTGGCTTGAAGTTCGCTGACTGCAACCAATCAGAATTCGCCATCCATGACCCCCCGCTGAAGCCCGTGTATAAATTCAGAAGGACCTATGCAATCTGCCAGTCCTCTACTAGCTCCCGCTGGAGAATGACAGAAGAGTCTGTCGAAACGCGTCGCGGCAACAAATGTATATAACTAACTGTATAGAATATATAAAGAAGCAGAATCCAGATTTTGACTTTTCCCCCATGAAATGACAAATATAGGCGAGCTGTTAGCACGCACCTCCACTGAAGAGAAGTCCGCAATAAGGAAAATAGAAAAAGTCTTCTACAAAATAAATGCAGCTGAAGCAGCAATAATATTCAATAGAACCTATTATTATTATTATTATTATTATTATTATTATTAAGAAGAAGAAGAAGACCTTTTCTGAGGGCAGTTGTATAAAAAATTATAGCTGTTTTCACGGCATTTAATTTATACAGAGTTTTCTCTTTTCTTCGTATTACCTTCCTTTCATCAGCATGTATCTGGTAAATCAGGTTTCCCAAAGGACATACAAAGATTTCTGTTTTCTTAGGTTTATTTCTTCTGACGTTTCAAACGCGCCCTGGCGTTTATTTTCAAAGAGTGAGTGAAATGGCATGCAGGTTACAAGGGTGTATATACAGTAGTTAGCAAGCGGGGATGGGGCGGTGGGTGTACAGTTGCCGGGTAGATTATTCAGCTGCATTTTGGTTGGCCACGGGTTGGTGACGAAGTCGGTCCCGGATGCGTTGAGATCTTCTGGGCCTAATCGCTATTGGAATTTGGGAGTGGCTGTTATACGGGATTATAGGTCGTTCAGGTAATATGCCGCCTTTGTCCAGTGCTGACTCTCTCTCTCTCTCTCTCTCGTCGGTGTCTGGCGTCGGCTGGTTTCTTAAATTTCTCCGTATGATGGAAGGGAGAAATTCGATTTCCTTCACCGTGTTGATGTTTGGCTTTTTTTTCTAAAATACGTAGTGCCTCGAGAAACCGTAGGCGTCGGCGGTCCGTTGCCTGGTCTATGATTTTGGCGCCCTTTACATGTTCTTCTCTTTCGGGCCTTCTTTGATGTTTTTTGCTCGTAGTGATTAAAAATATCCCTGTCCTGGAGGTGACAGGAGAAACGCTTGGAGAGTTTGGTAGTAGTCACCCCGATATGAGAGTGGTGTCAGCTTTCCACCGGGCATGTAAATACGTAGATGACACTACTGCTCTCCAAAGACGTTTCTGGGGGCGCAGGGTTTTTTTTTAAGCAATAACTCTCTTGTTTTCATATTTTTACGTATATTATCAGGTTAATTTTGTCATCTTCTGCAGTAGCGGCTGCATTTTCATTTATTATTTTTCCGAGGGCCTTCTCATCTTCTACATATTTTTGGTGAATGTAGTTCCTGTAATATAGTTTTATCTTGAGCACTGAAGTGAAATACCAAATTCATCTGAATATCTGTCACTGGAATCCCTGGACACGCCGCATAATATTGTAAATGAAGCATACTCAGTTGGCTGCAGTCAACTGCTTTGTACTGGAACATAAATTGCCGTTATAAACGAGGCAGTTAGAGACACAGACAGACAGACAGACAGAGGAGAGAGAGAGAGAGTAACGGAAACTCAATGGCTGACGTTATTAACAATGACTGGAGTTTATTATAATATGATTATTATTACAAATGTTTTACTATGAATAATAATATTCTGTTTTTATTTTCAGGATCTCTACCTTGCATCGGCTTGGTGAGTGTTAAAACATTATTATTTTTGTTTTTATTTTTTATGAATCATACATTTTTTAAGGTATGCTTTTTCTTAATACAACAGTGAGTTTTTATCCTGTTTATTGTTAAGCATTTCAATTTTCCTCTGTTTTCTCTGTGTATGGCTTTTTATTCATTCACTTTCACTTTTCACAAAATCGTGGTTTTTTTCATTGACTCTGTCCGCCTTGTTTACTTTTATTATTATTAGGATTATTATTTGGAAGTTTCAGTTAATTTTCTCCTTTTCTCTCGTGATTTACTGGAAAGCTTAACAAACTCGTTAACGGCCATGAATAAAATAAATATTTATTATATTGAAAAAATCTTTCCTTCACTCTTGCACCATTCATCTTTCATCGTTTTTCACTCATCTTCACTTATCACTCACTAGTATGTAGTTCCAAGAAGTTTTGCTTCAGTTCATCATAGAAACATTTATTATTCATCAATTTTCATATTCACGACATTGCCGCGTATCCCGAAAGAACTTCAATTTTATCTCTGGCAGAAGAATGCCGAAGGTGGTTCAAAAGTCAAGCAGAGTTCACAAACTTTCACCTCATCCAATTTGGAAAGTTGCTCCCCACCCACCCCACCTATCTTGCAAATGAAAAGTTATTATTCTGTCAATTTTGTTTATGCAACGTCATCTACAGAAACTACGGATCACCTTTGATAAAATCAGTACCTTGCAAACAAGTGAGTTCTGGCATTTCAAACTTTGAAAACTAAGACCAATTTTCTGCAAAATGTTTTACAGCACGATTGACTCGTATTGTGTGTGTGTGTGTGTGTGTATATGTATATATGTGTATATATATATATATATATATATATATATATATATATATATATATATATATATATTGCCAAGAATTTATATTTCTCCCTCCTAGTTAATCGCCATGTAATTGATTTCTAATAAGATCCATTATATCAGTTAACTGAGAGTCAAGCCAGTATGGCTGACAAAGAGGATTTCCTACTTATTTTTGAACCCAGGATGCATTCCATTCTCCTGGCCGGAAATGCCCGGGCCTGCTAAACAATGGATCCCCCTCCTTACCCCCCTACTACAAGAACACACCTAGATTTCCCCCCTTCTGTGGGGTAGTGATTTCGAGTTCAGATCAGAAAGGTTATAGGTATTATAGGGCGCAAGCCGCGCAAAGGGGAAGCTAGGATCTTAAGCTTTAAACACCTAATATATAAGACCATTTTTCCCTTGAATTCCTGACTGGCGCCAGACTATTCTTTCAGGTACACCTGGATGTGCGTAAACATGCCAACTGCCAAGCCCGCGTCGATTTTAAAAACAAGAGCAGACACTTCCCAGCTGTATTCCCAGGCAGACGTCTGTTCCCTGTCCTTTGGGTGCTGGTCAGCGACGACTCGAATGGCCACTGACGCTGCATTCAGAGCTCAAATATACGTCTAAGGAGACGACATAGCCTGCCCACTTCGCAAATCTATGCCAAGATACCCTTTACTGACTGCCATCCAAACTTCGCTACCATTCCTGGTCGCAGCCTGATTGCAAGAATCCGTTGCCCACACAGAAATCATCTTGATTAACTAATGTCCATTATCCTGGATTTTACCCTTTTCATTGCATTGGTGTCTCTGAATTGATGCATTTTGGGCATATCTGAGTTAATTGTTTTAAATGGGAATTGTTGCATCTGTGGCCCCTCATATTTGCATTGTGTGTCTTTAGTTTACTGCATTTATGATCTATCATATGTGATTTATGTGTCTGTAAATTGTTTCATTTTTGGTCTCATACTTGCCCCATTTTCTGTGAATAAACCCCTTTTAAATGTAATAGAATTATAATTCCAAATTGGCGACGTTCATTATTTAGGTAAATCAAAGAAAATTCTTAGGTAAGTCCCAGTAGCATTCCTTTCGTTTATTATCGGCGACCCCCCTTGGCACCGAAGGCAGTCCCTAATAATAAATTGTCCAAAATTCCGTCTCCCCAAGGACCCCGTTTATGACAGTGACGACCATTGCCAAGACTCCTATAGAATAGCATAAAATAGCGTCGCTAAAGACTAAGAAATAGGAAGAAACGAACCAGGAATAAATTATTCATTTAAATTAAATAATTCCATTATTCACAATGCATAGAAGCGACTGGAGCGGAGAGCATTAAGGTAAAAGGTTATTATCATTAAGTTTTGTAACATTAAGGACGTAGGGATAACTAGGGACGTGATATTAATTTTTCTTTAACGAAAAACGCAACAACCCCTTTTTGTTAGAATTCATTCGTAAAACAAGAGGAAGCGTATAGGTTCTTAAATTAGCGAACCAGAGAGGTAGACGCGAATCTTTCGTCCGCAAAATTTCCGAGTGTATGAGCAGAGAGTTTTGCGGCCAGACGAATGAGCATAGGAATTAGGAAGTGTTACTAGGGAATTACTGCATGTGTTAACGAGAACAAGTTAGGTAGGAGTTTATTCAGGAACAGTTACAGCCGAAAACATGCACAATTTCTCTGCCTGTGATATAGGATATTGAATTTACAATAACTTAAAAACGTGTTGCGGTCTCTGGCATTCAGACGCTGAGCCAGCAAGCAGACCTGTTCAAGTTGGCGCATGCACGAAACGTTTCCGGTGCAGTAACAACAACGACATTCCAAGCATAGTTAATTAACAACCCACCCAGCGTATATTCAGTAAAGAAAAGACATTGCTGATGTTTACAGTTAAATAATTAATTTTGCGTTCAAAACCCGCACTTAGCTGAGAAAGTAGAGTGTTTTTTTTTTTCTGTTCCCTCCAATTTCACCTCCCATTCTCTGTCGCAAGACAAAGCACGCGAGCGAATGATCAGCTGTTTCTCACACAAGCGACTCGATCCCACATCCTTCGTTCGCTGAACAAACTTTCATCACTTTTCGCCAGAACGTAAGCCCTCACGACAGACCTAAATATCTCTGAACCAAGTTACAACTCTGTTTACACTTGTCAGAGCAAGAATGCATTAGTCACCTTAAGTAAATTACCATGAATTCATTTTGTAAAAGAAAGAAACGTAACTTAACATAACTGTGCATATGTAATTAATTTATCCTAAAACAAAAGCAGAGTAATGTTAACTTGTAACGTATAAGCGTCCCATTACACCACGCTCTCAGAAAGAGAGAGAGATTTTTTTCGCTCTTTTCCTTTTTATTCTAACACAAGTGATTGACACAAATTTATCCACAAGTTTGAAAAAACACCCCACAAGTCATAAAAGCTAAATACAAAGAATTTTCTTTAGTTTAAACCCACCTTTGATCTTTTAAGATTCAAAGTCATTATTCATTTATCATATACACAGTGCGCGAAATTTATAAGCGCTCGTGTTCACTGAATAATCTCGCATACCTGGCTTTCCATTTCGTGCTTCATCCCATATCAATTCTCGTACGCCCTAGAGCGCGCGGACTGCTATTTAATTATAGGTTTATCAACTGTCGTACACGAGTAGGGATATCTCATTAAAGACTTGCCTATGTTGCAAGTAATAATTGCATATTGAGTGCACTCCCCATATCCTCCCTTTCCTCATGTCAGGGGGAAATCTCTAGTTCTTAGAACTCGCCACCCACTCGTGTCACACCCAGTTTCCATTTCTCACAGTGCCACTAATCTGCGGCACTGCCAAACAACCCAATCACTGAACCACTTATCTTTCTTCTTTCCTTTCCTTTCTCACTGACAGTCTGCCAGTCTCCCTTTTCCCTCTTACTCCTTACTTACCTTCTGCCTCAGGCAGAGTACCATTCCCTTCAGCGCCGTTTCGTGCACTGACACTGCATTGCTCCACGGAGCGCACCAGCACCATACTGCCAACAAACCCAACCAAAGTAATTACTCAAAGCCATTGCACCTGTACAAAAGAAACAGAGTGTCACAAACCCAGTGCCTCCGCCCATAAGGACTAGTACCCCTTCAGAAGCACTCCATTAACAGTGCATCCACCCATAAGGACCAGAGAGCCTTCAGGATCATTTCATAAACCCAGCGTTTCCTCCCATAAAGCCTAAGTCTGCCTTCAGGAATGCTCCCTCAGTGTGACATTCGCACGGCACGCTCTTTACCACAGTGCCACCTTATTAAAAGGGTGCCACTATCACTGAAGTGCCACCAAATCACGGGACACTTCCAGCAATCATCACCAACCTTTCCTCCAAGTACGCTCAGTCAACCCACTTAGGTGCTCTTCGTTGGGTGAATCGGTAGAGCTGCGGACTGTAACTCGATGGGCTGGAGTTCAATTCCCCGGCCGGCTGATGAAGTTAGAGGAATTCATTTCTGGTGATAGAAATTCATTTCTCGCTATAATGTGGTTCGGATTCCACAATAAGCTGTAGGTCCCGTTGCTAGGTAACCAATTGGTTCTTAGCCACGTAAAATAAGTCTAATCCTTCGGGCCAGCCCTCTCTAGGAGAGCTGTTAATCAGCTCAGTGGTCTGGTAAAACTAAGGTATACTTTTTTTTTCAACCCACTTAGCCGCCCTTCCCCACCAGCAACATGGCAACCGAGGAGCACAAAGCCTTCATGGATTTAGGGAAGGAGGCCGGGCTCCAAGGAGCCACTCTCACCAAGTGGATCAGAGAGCAGATAGCCGAACAAAAGGCAGTATGAAGAAGAGCAGAAACAGCGAGACGAAGAAAGAGAGGGGAGGAAAAGACAGCGAGAAGCCGGTCTCCTTCCCCAGGGCGACTCAAAATTGCCTCAGTCAGCTTACAGAGCTACCGCCAGATTCATTCAAAGACCACTGAAACTCGCACTATATCACTTAATATCTCGTTACACAAATCGTTTGATTTCTCAATATTATACAATAAATATTAGAGACATTGTGTTGCTGAATGAGGATTGATTCCTCCCAAGGACTTCATCATGTCTGTAGAAACATCTTATCTGAAACCCGCTATTTCATCTTTATTATAAAGCAGGATAATTCGCTAGATGATAAATGAATTGGTTAACGAGGCGAAAGTACTAAAAATATCATCCTGTTTTCTCCAAAACGACCAACTCTCCCATAAGCATCACCTGAGCCTGAATGGAGAACGACGCTTAGACCCTCAACCCAAAGGAAATCCCATGATGTAAAGACTCATGAGTTAATGAAACGTTAGACGACCGAGATAACCTTTCTTAGGCATTCAGGGAAAATAGAAAAAAAGCTCTGTTAAATGGATTTTTTTGCAGCAAAATACTACGCTCTTTAGGGGGTCAAGCACTCAAGGAAATGAGGTTTTATCTTCTGCCGTAGTTTCATTGCTTTATTTTGAAAAACATCAGTCGACTTATGTCTCTATTGTCAACTCAGGATTAAAACAGAGAACAATGATTACAAGTTGCCTGGCTTTGTCACTTAGTACTCCACCCAAGAACATAAATCCTACTCGCTGACATTGCATATAGATCAGATAAGGTATTCAGGAAAGAATAACGATAAATATCTATACTATTTTAATCTAATGAACTACAAAAGTAACATCTCACGCACATCATAAGTCGTGTGTCAGCACAGGAGATACTTCTCTCTCTCTCTCTCTCTCTCTCTCTCTCTCTCTCTCTCTCTCTCTCTCTCTCTCTCTCTCTCTCTCTCTCTCTCTCCTAAAACACGCGCATATGCCACGTGCCTTAAAATCATAAAGCAGTAGATTGAATGCTGAGACTAAGGCATTAGTGTCAGTGATTCCACTGTCGTTACAGGCTAAAAATCCTAAAAAGTTTAATTTCTAACAATCATCAATCAATTAAATTTCCAGAGGAGTTTTTTAATGCCGAATTCTATCCCGACTTCCAAAACATTACCCCTCCATCCTAATACGAGAGAAGCTTTGGAGAGATATGCAGCCTCCCTAATCCACTTTTGGCGCTAATGACTGATAATGACGGGACTAAGGTCATTACTTGAGTCTGCACCAGAAATAGGAACGAAACATTCGGCATTTGAGAAGAAAGGGCTGGTTGGTTAGTGAGCAAGGACTGAAGAGAACTACTAAACAGAGTTGATACAAGTCAGCTTTTCTCAGAATTTTGAAAATAAAAGTAAGCCATTCCTAAGATCACAAGGTCTGCCAAACAGAATGACATCCATGTACTTTTCACCAGACAACGCTTTTATGAATATGTTTCATCGTGATGAAAATCGTCGGTATATGCGAGCACTCTTACCGCAAGGCTTCCTCGGAATTGAATAATACCGTTGGCGTTTGAGAAGTGAGTCTGCTAACGTCGGATGATCGCAGTCAATAAAGGTCATTGAAAGAAACTTCTCCAAGCAGAGAAAACTTTTTAATTTAATAAGATTATACGTATCGATAGAAGGGCCTGAGAAGGATTTGTAGATGGATGGGTGAGAGTTACAAATAATATTTTGGTTTTATTGTTGACACTTGCCACTGTTTCTTTTCTAGGCCAGTTCGACTGAAAAGAATGATCGGAATTAATGTGCCCGTAGTTTACGACTGCAACTTTTTTATATAATGATATTATATATATATATATATATATATATATATATATATATATATATATATATATATATATATATATATATATATATATATATATGAGAGAGAGAATATATATACTCATATATATATATGTATGTATGTATATAATTATATATATATATATATATATATATATATATATATATATATATATATATATATATATATATATATATATATATATATATATGATTTGTATCACATTACAGTGATTCATATACATGCATTAAGGCACAAATGTACAGGATGTTCCGAAATTAGAGCCTCCCCCCCCTCTCCAGCATAAACTAGAATTGATATGGACAAAAACAAAAGTAATTCAGAACAGGTATTTATTTAAGTTTCTCTCTGAGTATTTAATATTTTGTGTGGCCTCCATCTGCCTGTACCACAGCCTGCATTCTTGAGGGGTATGATTTCAGCAAATCGCAAAAAAGCTGAGACTCAAACTCCATTTCCTTGAGCACTTTGGTCACCTCTCTTCGCAGGTCGTCGAGGCTTGGTATACCATCATAGTTCATTGTGTGCGCTTCAACACGATCCTTTAATATACTACCAGTGTTTTCACACACATTAAGGTCAGGTGAGCTACCTGGAAATTCACTTGACGAGAAGAAATCGATACCACTATTTCGAAGCAGCTCCTGTGTCTGAAGAGTCTTGAAATATGGTGCCTTATTATGCAAAAATGTGACTTCTTCAACAGATAACACATTTTCAGGATCTTTGAGGAAAGGAAATACTTCACCAGTAAGCACAGTTTCTCTGAAGTATTCGCCATTCCATGACTGTCCTTTTTCTTTGATGATCCACATTAACCATTTGGCTGTGAAACAGAGAAAAATTCCCAAACATTCAGGAAATTTCACAATTTCATCGCTGATATCATCCAACTTTGCAGCCCAAATGATGTCATTTTTATGATGCATCGCTTTTAATGAATTTAGCTATCCAGGAACGTGAAATGCAGTATGCGCCAGCATCCCTGGCCTCTCTAAAGGTTATAGCCTGGATTTGGTTAATCCATCTGATTTCCTCCGAATCATTAGCCATGGCTGTATCTAACTCCGTCACTCCGTCTGAAAATACAAGAAATGTAAAATGAAAAATAGCTTAATAGAAACTTAAAATAATGCGCTTGGAGATAGGCTATAGCAGAAAAATTCATAACTTTCCATTTGTTCTGTGGAGGGGGGGCATCTAATTTCGAAACACCCGGTATGTATATGTATGTATGTATGTGTGTATATATATATATATATATATATATATATATATATATATATATATATATATATATATGTACATATATATATATATATATATATATATATATATATATATATATATATATATATATATATATATATATATATATATATTGTTACGTATGGGCTTTGGCTGATGAGTTTCTTAATTAATTAATGTAAGTTATGTAGCCCTCCTTCGCCAAGGACACGTAAACTGTCAATTGAAGCCAAAAGTTACCCTCAAAAGACAGACAATTACTTAATTGGATTAAGTCACCAGTTGAAACTCTGTATGGAATAATGGATTACTTCTGTAACAAAGTTTTTGCATTAAACTCCTTCACTTCCCACCGAGTCCCAACAAAAAAAGGATGTGCTGTGATAGCAAGGAAATTACATGACCCTTTGCTCAACGTCTGACACAGTCAATTTTCCCAGCTTCCGAGAAAAAATATAACGCAACGAATGTTTGTACTCTAATGGATATTTGAGGCGTCCACTACGAAAACGTCAATTCACCACACTTGGGCAAAAATCGTTTTATTACATAAAAACGTAGTTTGATACTTAAATTTTCATGTCCAAGTCTGCTTTTGCTAATTTTCCAACTCTAAATAGTCTTTTTGGCCTCAAACATAACAGTGATATTCCCATCCGTCTCGATTATTCTCCCTCACCTCCACTGTGCGGGAGTCTGGGGGGATGTTTGGGGGGGAAGAGCGCGAATGGACCAATCACAGGCTAGCTAGTCTCTCCGGAAAGTCACGTGTAGTTGTTTATTGCTTCCCTTTAAACAGTGTTACCACTTTGGTTGACATTACAGTACTTAATTAAGCGTTACTTCCATTGCTCTCAAGTATTTTTTGTACAACTTTTATAGAATATTCCATAATTTGGTACTTATTGCCTTATTTTGCTAATAATGATAATGATAATTTTTTTGTTATTACTTAATACAATGACAATTTTTAATGTCCAAAGGAAGAATGTGTCATGGTACAATGGTTACAGACCGTATCATTCGGGACGAAGGAAGCAAATAAGACGAACATAATGTTGTGCGATTTTCAGTCCATTTTACCAGATGGATAAGGGTGAATATCTTTTACACTACAAACCCATTTACCCCATCGAAAATGAAACAGGCCCGATTCTTAACCTCTGGTATGTTTCTAAATTTATCGTATTAAGGGGGTCGGCCGGCTACAATATATGGAGGTATAGGACGAAAACTGCAAAATCCTGAAAAAAATATATGCGCTTTGTATGGCAATGGAGAATGTGCCTACGAAATATTTTGCCAAAATTCCTTTTAGTTTCGTAGTTACAGGGTATTTAGTAAAAGTAACTCAGTGAGCCAAAAACATCGATCCCTACAAGAAAATGTAGTATGTCTTCTGTTATCGTACATTTTTATAATTATTACATTTTATATCAAACAAATTGTGAGCAATGGGATCTCTCACAACTCCACGCATCATAACAGAGTCACAGCAGCTATTTTCCTGTGTGATCAGAAGAGTCATAAGGGGTGCACGTCATTTTTTCACCTCTGTCATTCGATCACTTTTACGTCTGTTTTTCTTTCTTATGGCAAAAACTCATCATGCCAAAGAGGAAAAAACAAGTAAAACATCTTTTATCCCTACAAGAGAAGAAGATTAGCTCCAAGAAGAGTTCAAGAACCGATAATATTAGTGGAATTAGCGAAAGAGAGAGTGGAGTACTATTGCGGAGGGAGGGTCGGCTCGCTCGCCTCGGTGCCAGGCTACGCCTGACCTTGAACTCTCTCCCTTCTACATCCACTGCTGGTGCTTTCACGTACAAGACTCGTATTGGCATACGCACGTCATTGCTGGAAAGAGACGGAAGTAGCAACAATAGCGAAGATATTGATGAGGAAGATAATGAACTCGTTCTCATAAGTAGAAAAAGATTGCGAGAGATTTGTGCTAAAAGATTGCCTGGGTGCACATGTACAAAAAATTATATAGTGCAATATGAAAACGATGGTTTTGAAACAACAATTAAAATAAATCCTTGCCACAGTGAGTAGCTTGGGCAGCTATGACACCCTCTCATAAGAGAATAATACCCTGCAGCAGGAAAAGGCAGGGGGGGACCAGGAGCCTAAAGAAGCAAGATTTTTAGCAAATGGATCTTCATTTATGATTAAATTATGATAAATAACATAATTTTGGTTTATTAATACCCAAAAATGATTATAACATTCACAATTGTCATGATTTATTAACATTGTCTTTGTAGAAATACAAAGAAAAACTTTGAACGCCCGTATCTCAAAACTATACTTTTTGACCTTCAAAATCTATCTCCTCCCTCAGTTTTAAAGCTATAGCATTGAAATTTGGTACATAGCTTCGTTAGACGTTCTAGAACAATAAAATGAAGCCCTTTTTAAAATTTTTTATAATAATTTTTTTTTATGTGATTGTTTGCATGATTTTACGAGTTTTTTTTTTTACCCAAACTAAAAAATTCATATCTAGCAAAAAAATTACTTTTATAAAAAAACTCTTCATTTTATTGGAGGTCTACATCAGGTCTATATATGGCAGTAATCTCAGTTTTTAATATTTAGTATCCAGGGAGGAGATAGATTTTGAAAAATGGTTGTTTTCGGGATAAATCACGCTGGCGTCACAAAACCAAAGGTCAGAGGCAAAAATCATATCCGGTTTGGAGATGTCCTAAGCCCACCTATTAAGTGGTATGAATGTTAAAGTCCTGCCCTTAAAAAACGGTAGTAGCCGGCCGACCCCCTTAATTTATTATTATAAAATGTCCGTCCCTTACTCTTCAGCAGCAGCTGAAAATTTTTCTGTACTTAACTTTTTTAAGATTAAATAGTGATCAAGACTACTGGGATTAATCATTGAATCATAATGGGAAATTAATTCAGGCAACCGTCAATATATGCAATAAAAAATGAAAATAATGAGCGATCCCTGTTTGGTTATCTTTAAGTAAGGATCAGGGTACCATCTACAAACCTCATAATTATAGAAAGCTGACCATTCATTACTACGTGATAATCCCTGACTTGTGTCACACGTATCTTCACGCTCTGTTCTTTTCCGTTTAAAATTATTCTTTTACCAAATGGCAGAAAGTATTCAAGACGACGTATTAGCACATAGTGGTGATGTAATTGGTGATGACCCAGGGGAGGGTCCCAGTGGTGTTGTGCCTCAGAGAGATACCAGAAGGGGACGAAGTGAATCTCGATCATATGCTGGTATTTCAAAAAGAGGCCGAAAAAGAGAACGAAAAGTAGAATCTTGGGCTGCTAATGTTTCGAAAATGAAGAGAAGCCTTGGCCAAGAATACATAAGCATGAAAACAAAGAAAGTGATGCCAGCCAGGGAAATAGGACAACCCTGTAAAGATGGGTGCTTTGAAAAGTTGGGAATGGAAAAAATCAAAGACATTTTCAAGGCATATTGGGACGTCGGGGATTACGATAAACAAAATGAATATTTAAATTCGTGTTTCTCTCAAGTGCCCTTCAAGAGGAAGTACACGACCAAAGCTACAAGTAAGAGGGAAGCAAAAATTGTGTAGTGTAACACACACTGGTGTTGTTTTTGAAGTGTGTCGGGTTGGTTTTATGAACATTCATGGCATCAAAGAACGCAAATTGTCATGGATTTAAAATAAATGGAAAAAAGCTAAGATCCACACTGGGATTGTGCCAACTGATAAAAGGGGCAAGCGTGATCCTGCTAATAAATTAAAGGAAGTTTTAGATTATGTACATGACTTTATAAAGTTATTGCCTGTGGTCTCAAGCCATTACACTCGGGCCAAGTCTCCTTTAAGGCAGTATTTGCCTTTTGGGGGTTCTGTTACTGGACTATTTGCTGAGTATCAGGAGTGGATGCACCAGAATGGTAATGATCAGCATACCGTAAAGGAACAAATGTTTCGGAAAATATTCACAACATTTTATAATATTTCATTTGCTCCACCCAGAACTGGTGAGTGTAATAAATGTGCACTGTTAAAAATAAAGAAGGAATCGGCACAGGAAGCAGATGACATGGATAAAGTAGCAGAGATTGTTGAAGAGATGACGAATCACGAAGAAGGCGCAAAGAAAGGTCTACAGCTTCTGAAAGAACCCCACGACCCGGATGTTCGTTACATTGCCATTGATCTCCAGCAACAGCAACCATGCCCAAAGATGCCTGTTAATAGGGCATATTATACAAGTAAGCTGTGGTTATTAAATTTTTTGCATATTTGACATCACCAAAAACAAGGGTAACATGTTCCTGTGGGATGAAACAGTTGCAAAAAGGGGTCCAAACGAAGTCGGTAGCTGCCTGCTTCGTTGGTTACAAATAGTGAGAGAGGAAGAAGGAGAAGACAGTATTAAGCAACTGAGAATTTTTGCAGATAATTGTGCAGGACAAAATAAAAATATCTTCAACGTCCTGTTAATGCTGCAACAGATACAGAAAAATTTACTTACGAGGGTGGAATTTATTTTCCTCGTAAGTGGGCATTCCTTCATGCCCTGTGACCGTGCCTTTGGTCAAATAGAACTGATGCTGCGGCGACAAGCGTACATCTGCAGTGTACCTCGATACCGCGAACTGATACGCACAGCATGCAAGTCAATATACAATGTATATGACATGACAAGAGAACATTTTGTGGATATTAAGGTGCTTGCTGATGTAGTCACGAATCGTTCTGCAGGGCTATTATCAAAAGCACGGCAATTTGTAATGAAATCCTCACACAAACAAGGCCTTCTTCGTGAAGAAAGACTTCGACCTTGTCGACCGACCTGACAATACCACCTACATCAACCTCCAGAAGGGCCGGCAGAGTCGTAAAGGACGAGGGCGTGGCAAGGGAATGCAAGTTGGGTTGGCATCAGTCGTGCTGCCATGCAAGTTTGATGGTGAAGGATGCTCACCAGGAAAAAGGTGGAGAGCCTTGCAACCCTAGTCCCGATGATTCCAAGCACCGAACAGAGGGAATGGTTCAATGATCTACTACAGCGGCAATACTCCTTGATGGCACTGCAGCAGCAGATTAATGTCGACTCAGACGACGACATTAACGAGGATGCTGACAGCCCTGACAACACTATCCTCCATGATGAAGATGTCAATGAGAACTCAATACTGTTATGGCCGGAAATCCTTCTCCCTCAAAGAAAAAGGGGCTGAGAATGTGGTTATGGGCTATTTTTTCGGCTTTTGTTAACCGAAAAAGTTTAGCGGAGAGGATAGACCGAATTTGATTATCTCTCTCTCTCTCTCTCATATATATATATATATATATTATATATATATATATATATATCTATATATATATATATATATATATATATATATATTTAGTAAGAAAAATCATTCTAACAAAGACAGGAAAGCATCTCTGTCGAAGCTAAGAGAAATGCGGGCGAGGGTGTTAGGCCGAGTTTTCAAAACAGTAACACCTTAGTAAGGAATTAGAGTCATAACCAACAGGGAGGGTTTTCACCAAGTAACCTTTAGTGAAGTTGGTCTTAAGCTTCCTTTTCCCCTGTCCTATGCATTCGGCGATGTCTGTCAATTTTTCAGACTGCCAGGGGCTATGGGCGAGTGTCAGACAAACAGCAACCCTGACCTGACCTCATGCGAGAAGAGAGAGCCCTACCTCCGTAAAACGAGCACACCACTGTGCTCCGAGCAACTTCATCCTTTGTCCTTTCCTATCTGTTATTTGACTCAGTGAATCGACAATAAGTGTTCTTCGAGAACTCTGATCAGCAGTTGCATTGCGAAAGCAACCTACGTAACGGTAAGTCTGGAGTTGGCAAGATTTTTGTGATTTGCTAGTATCTCTTCCACTGTACTTAAATTTTTCCGTTGTTTTCCCCTCAGCCACCATTTACAAGAGAACCTGGTATAATCATATTTCTTTTATGAAGTCTAGTATATGATCATTGCCTAGTGAATTGCATAAGCTATTCCCATGCAGTAAGCAGGAATTAGGGAAAGTCAAGTGCAAAGGCATCTCAGTTAATGAAGGAAATACTGTTTGAGCCGAATCCTTGCAACATATTCTCAGTGTCTAAGGTACAAACTCTCCCTGAACTTAAACACATTCCCACCTACTACGTCAGTTGGGAGGGTCAGGGGGAGGAGATCCTGAGAGTCCTCTCCCTCCTCCTCCGCCATCGCAGATTAAGTATAGAAGCTGAAGGTGATGCATCATGTCACCCCTTTGCACTTGGGACCTGTGTGCAATAAATATCACTAATGGACGTGAGCTTGTGTGTGTGTGTGTGTATGTGTGTGTGTGTGTGAGATGCAAGATGCATGAACCATGCTTATCAGGCAGAAATGTTTTGCCTAAAGGTGTTATGCAGAACCTGTTTATTTCCTCAGTCCTCCACTTTTACGAAATATCTCTTGAAGTGTTTATTGAAACCGCTTTCTTGTCTTCCTTGCTTAACGTCACTTGTGTATTTCCAGAAGGAGAATTATTATCTTCCAGGGTACATCCAGATGATGATAAGTAATCCATGGGTTTACCTAAAACTTTAGAAGCAACTGTTCCCGCAGGAACAAGTGTCAAGGATTCTTCTACAACAAAATTGAATTTTAGTGTCCTTTTCAACTGACACTTGTAAATCTTATGGACTTTCAACACCACAGTTCAGTTGGGCGCTTCTGATAATTTAATAACAATTTCTTTAATCATAGTATATGGAGAAGAATCTGATGTTCAGTTGACATTAGTAACATTTTCTCAAAGTATAACAAGACGTTGAAAACTTTAAGAAGACAACTGAAATAGGTTTTTTCGAAGACAGCTCTTTGATTACAAGAGAAACATGTGTTTAGACTTTAGAGCGTTAGAAAAGATGTGATATTCAGAAAGGAGCGAAATATTACTCTTCGTGGAACGGGCTGGAAAAGTGAGCTAGACTCAGCGCGAGACACCCTGGAAAGTGTCTCCCAAGTAACGTGATATGACTCTGGCCACTCTGACTCCTAAATGGAGTGATAAAAGCCCTTGTTGTCCTTGATGACTGAAATGTCTTATTATTATCTATCTTATTTATTATACAAACATTTCCCTCGTTATAGGTTAATTAATGCTGTCGTTCCATTTCCCTGCAATTCAAGATCTTGTCAACTTGCGGCAAAAGATACAATAGAAAGAATGATTGACGCTTATGTAGTTATCGGCTATTCATTCACAATGAATAGACTGTTCATTACCTTATTTTTTTGTTTTGTTTTAATCCTTGTGTCCATGGACGCTGATAATTTACTGTTACCTACGTATTTTTGTTTGTTTATTATATATATATATATATATATATATATATATATATATATATGTGTGTGTGTGTGTGTCGCATGTTTGTGTTTGTGCTATACTGCGAAGCTGCAACAGTTTTGCAGGCGCTCTGTGCCTTCCAGTGAATCCCTCCGCCTGAAAGGCATTTCCTTAATTCAAGCCGTAGTTTTATCTTGGTGTGTTCACTAGACCGAGCTTTCATTTCTCCCCTTTGCTTTGGTCTCATTCAGATGTGTCTGGTGCCTGCACTCGTTTTTCTCCTGACGTTGCACACGTGAGTGCCTCGAGCCTAACGAACTTTGCAAGGTAGGGTATTCTTACCCAAACTGAGGATGAACATTTTTTGGCAAATAATCAAGAGACTGATATATTCAAGACACCATCAGCTTGCAAACTGAAATGATTATGGAACGAACATTTGTGCAGTTCAAGGCAGAATCACAGGAGCTCGTTTCTGGCATCTGTAGCTTCGCATTTGTTCGCCAGCTTCCCCAATCAGGCGCTGTATTTGGAGAGACCGAAATCGTGCCATTTTCTTAATTATGGAGATTTTATAAGACGCTTCCTCCTTGTCACCAGTATTTGCTGTTCGGTGCAGATTTCTTAAGGATAATCGTCGTCTTACCCTTATGAAAAACCATTTTGTTTCAATTCTTGGATCTTAGATTTCTTCATAAGCCCACTAGAAGGTTGCCTGGAATTCAGATACGAAAAGGGCCTAATTCTATAGGGTAACGGGAAAAGTACAAAAAAGAATTAATTTTTCCCTGTTTTGTATTCGAAAAACTTATTGTTCTTGATGACATCCTGACGGAGTTGATGACAATTCATGACCGATCATAGTCTGGTACGGAGTGTAGCCTATGTAAGTTATTTAATTAAAACTGGCAAAAATTTATAAAGAATTATTTTGTGAGGTATTTAGACTTGAAAAGTATTGGGACTATTCCCAAACTGATTCATTTTAATATTACTGTGCATATATATATATATATATATATATATATATATATATATATATATATATATATATATATATATATATATATATATATATATATATATGTATATGTATATTATGTATGTATATATATATATATATATATATATATATATATATATATATATATATATATATATATATATATATATATATATATATACACTGTATACTGTCATAAACTGGACTCTTGGCTGGTGAGAAATTGAAACAAAATTATAATTGATGCTGCCACGAAACCAAGAATGTCCAGCTTATGAGCAAAAGGAAAAGTTATTTTTACAGGGATTTATTTACAGAGACTTAGCAAATAAACAATGAGACACAGAACAACATAATCACTAAGGGGCAGATTCAGTTATAGGACACAGGGAACAATGATGCAATGATTTGGCAAGAAGCAAGTTGATTAAAAATGGGGCCAATATGTAATACAATCAGTCCAATGATAATAATAACATTCAGTCTTGCCCTGATTACACGAAATAGTCTCAGGTAATGCAAATGGTGGAACTCCAGGATGGGAGAATAATTCATTTGAACATTTTCGGGCCACAACGGAATTCGGTAATGACTGCGACCAGGGGTTTTCAGGATTTTGGTGACAGACGAGATACTGAAGCATGGATTGTGATCGGTCCGCATGTCTCCCCTTTTATGACTATTGTTGGCGCCTAACAACCGTTCCAGATGTCCGTCGAAGTCAGTTCAACCAGCGGAGCGGGAAAATTGCAGCACATGTGCTACAGATGAGTTCAGAGGAGCGTCTGGCTGGTTCCAAACAACATGGCTTCTTGGAGCGTCAAGCTTTTGGGCCACCCTACCTGCAAGCATGTCAAAAGAACCAGCAAATAGGGCAGAGGAAAAGCACACTTATCATTATATGCCTACAGCCTAGAACCCTACCTGTTCCCTAGCGCTAAATGGCCCTTTTGGCCTCCCCCATACCTACATGTCTCCCCATTCGCTTGATGGGGGTGGAAAAGGGGGTTTGTATTGTTCTATGGATAGTACGGTGTTGGGGGGGGAGGGGCGGGGTTAAGGAGGCCTAGCTAACGGCTACTGTCTGATTCAAGTAGGCTCAGTTTTGTCCGACGCCCGCCAAATTCCCCGACTCAATAGGCAAATGAATAACAGATGAATTCAAAATTAAATAAGGAAATCAAATTTACAGGAGGGAGGGATGTAAATCCTTGACAATATATATATATATATATATATATATATATATATATATATATATATATATATATATATATATATATATATATATATATATATATATGTATATATATATATATATATATATATATATATATATATATATATATATATATATATATATATATATATATATATATATATATATATATATATATATATATATATATATATATATAATATATATATATAAGATTATTTTGTCATTCTTGAAGACTTTGCTATAACTTTAGTATACTCCATTCTGCAGTATGAAAGAAGTGGATATGAACACTTTCATATTTGAACTAATCATGAAAACTACCATGATATGGGTGCAAGTATTTGTCATTGTTCAGACGAATGGCCAAATAACCATCGTGAAAGTGAACAGTCGAGGGCGAAAAACTCATGTTGGAATCCCAGAATATTCATGTCTGTGGATTCTTCATTATAGCCATTTTACTGCCTCCTTTCTGACAAAAACAAGAGTTAGAAGTTCCAAGTCCTGGTTGCAAATGAGAGTGAATTACACACTTCGAACCTTCTGCTGTTATTTCTTGTACTTTTCCATTTTTAATGGTGGTTCCTGATCCTCTTCAGGATGTTCATTAATATACTTTTTATCGATCTGGAAATTCGAGTGCCATATAATTACGCATTATAGAGATGAAAGTCTCAGACCCCAAGGCAACTTCTAAATCCTTCCGTTTCCTTCTTTCTTTCTTTTCTTGTCTTTTCTGGCATCGCTTGAACATATACCAAATTCTGTCCAGCTTACATCATCTGAATTTGCATACAAATTGCCAAGCAGCGATCAGACTACATAGTAATAATGTATTCGCTATTGGTGGTGGATGATATACTGCTATTGCCTCATACATACTAAGCCTGAAATAATTCCTGCTGCATAGATAGCTTTTATCGTTGTTATTATTATTATTTATGAAAATGTCATAAGTAAGTATACCTTAGTTTTACCAGACCACTGAGCTGATTAACAGCTCTCCTAGGGCTGGCCCGAAGGATTAGACTTATTTTACGTGGCTAAGAACCAATTGCTTACTTAGCAACGGGACCTACAGCTTATTGTGGAATCCGAACCACATTATAGCAAGAAATGAATTTCTATCACCAGAAATAAATTAATAACATAAGTCACTAAAATGGTGAAGAAATCCACAGTGGTGTAAATGGAAATACATATATTAGAAATATATGTGCAAACGAGCACTTGAAAGAACCTGCTCGATTCTCCTTCTCAATCGTTTCATGGTAATAAAAAGTTTTGAAAAAATAAACAACAATTTAAAACTTGTGGTTTTCAAAAGGAAACTAGCTAATCTCCTCGAGTGTCTGAGTGGTAGTTCATCCAATGGGTGACTCCGATGATCGTCCAGAGCAGCTTGGATCCTGTAATTTCGGTTGCTGATGCAACCGTGTTACTTGAACGAAAGGAAAGCAGCAGCAGCATCAGATGTGGCTAAACGACTGTCAGCGGAATTAAAAATACTAATCTTAAAACATTTGATATACTGCCAGCATATCGGGTCATCCGTAAATTTATCCTCTTGCGTGAAAGATTTGTTGCCCTCCATACAACCATCACTGCTGCTTATGACAACTTCCTCGACCAGTCTCCTGATGCCTGTATCTTTGTTGTTAAAAATGACATTCGAGCCGTTCCAGTTTATGTGATGGTCTTGTTTCCAACTATGGTTGACAAGACCACTATTTTTCGTAGGTAAACTGTAGGATGATCTTCTGTCCTCACTGAGTCTAATGGGCAATCCCCTACCACTTTCTCTGTAGTACTTCAGCTCACAATCAGCACATGGTAATTATGGATACGGACATATATTTATAAAGCTAACATCTTGCTTAGTGATAATGATGCTTACTTCAGACTATCAGAATTACCTTCAGTAATCTCCTTACTATTAAAATTCAACAGGAAAGTATACGAAATATGTAAGAAACTCACTGAAGAAGAACAGAAGCAGTTAATTTTGAGCAAAATTTCTAGCAAAATGGCCAGACTTCCATACTTTTATGGCCGACCAAAAATCCATAAAGCTTGCTGCCCGCTACGTCCAATAATAGCCACCTGTAAATCACCGCAAGCTGTTTTGGCTGATTCGTTAACTGAACAATTAAGCCCATTACTGGGCATTTTTTCCAGTGCCCATATAATCCGTTCTGGTGACTTGACAGACAGGCTTAGAAAACAGGTGATATTCAAGGCAATATGGTCAGTCTAGAGGTAGCAGCCATTTTTGCTAATGCACCTCTTGAATTTGTTTAACAAAAACTTAAGGAACAGTCAGGCAGTGGCAATGTAAACTTTCCTATAAATGAGTGAACAGTTTTTAGACTTAATATGCCTTTGTGTTTCATCCACAGTTTTTTCTTTTAATGGGGAGGGTTTTGGGAAAAAAAATTGGTGCTGCGATGGGTTCTCCTTCGTCACCTATACTAGCAGACTTGTGCATGGAATTTGTAGAAAACGAAATTCATAATAACCGTGATTCTGCTTGAAAGCCAATAATCTGAATGAGATACCTAGACGATATCTTCATTATTTTTAAAGGAAGTCCTAGTGATTTTGATGGTTTTTTGTTTTAGATATGTCAATAGTATTTTACCCTCCATTCGGTTGACTACTGAACATGAAATAGAGAATAAGCTGCCAGTTTTAGATAATTTAGTATATCATGACCCAAATTTGTTTAGCTTCAAGTTTATATTTTACAGGAATGAAACTAACACAGAAATGTACATTCACTTCTTTTCTTAGCATAGTGAAGAGGTAAAAACTAATATTTTGGTTAATTTTGTTTTACGAGCACTTCAAGCATGCGATTCGGAATTTATGGACAAAGAACTTGAACATATTAAAAATATTTTTTTTGAAATTATGTTACCCCAAACATTTCGTTAATAAAGCATTTGACAAAACTAAACGTATTTTCTACACTGAGGCTCGTAATAACAACATTAAAAAGTTTACACAATATCAGAAGCACAGTCAACAGGAATTGCACTGACATTGTTTTAAAGTATAATAGCTGTTACGGGCTTACGGCGGGGGAGGGGTAATTACTGGGCCTTGAAATAATAATTTATCCTTACAAGAAAAACCCTCATAAGCCCATAAACTAAAGAAATGCAAAAATAACAAATAAATGGTAGGTCGCAATGTGAAAATGGGTTTCTTAATGCTAAGTTCACACATTCACGTATCAAGTCACGCATGCGCACGCACAACCGGAATTTGTGAAACTCGCACATACGCAAGAAAATAAGCCCTGCCTAACTGGATACATGTCACGGGACGATGTGCGTGATGCATACGTATTATAGTGCGCTGCAAATGTACGCACTACGTAAGGGTGACGTGACGCTGACCGACAAGCGGCGACGCAGGCAGAAGTAGTGCGTGGCAGAGCACGTAACACCAACGTACGTATACCGTATGTGTTACGTTCTGCGTAACTGAGTTATGCAAACGTCACGTTGGCCCCACGTACTGCGGGGGTTAAACCCCAGCTACAGTATATAAGGGCCGGCAGTTGCACATGTGAGGCTAGTTAATGCCGTAATACCACAGCGTCAAGACATACTACCAACATGCTGAAGCAACATGGACAAATAGCTGAAATGCGTCAACTTATAGTTATAGCAAGTAGGGATAGAACAGAAATGTTGCCATATGTCACTGAATATGTGCACGTCATGTTATTGCAATGATTGCTGCAAAGCACACACAGCAGATAAAAAGGCGGCCAAGGAGGGTGTGGGCGTGGCCGTACCTGCAGAAAAGGATGGAGCAAGGTCATTATGACAACCTGATGGAGGAGTTGTCAACCGAAGCCCCAGACCTGTACAGAAATTTTACCCGGATTGACAAGGACCTCTTCAATGAAACTGTTGAACGGGTCACACCCTACATTCAGAAGAAAGTGACATTCTGGAGGAAACCCATTGAGCCAGGTCTATGTGTTGCTATCACCCTATGCTTCCTCGCTACAGGTGATTCATACAAGAGTCTGCAATATTCATTCCGGGTAGTCCACAACACCATTAGTCACATCGTACCAGAGACCTGCAGGGCCATTGTTGCTGCCTTCGGGGATGAGGAACTGCAGGTGCCACAAACACATGAAGCGTGGCAGGAGGTTGCACGGGGTTTTGAGGAACGGTGGAACTTCCCGCACGTAATTGGAGCTATAGATGGGAAACACATTAGGCTCCGTAACCCTCCCAAGGGCGGTACGCATTACTTCAACTACAAGAAGTTCTACTCCATGGTATTACTTGCAGTTGCTGATGCTTCATACAAGTTCCTATACGTCGACGTGGGTGCCACTGGGTCAGAGTCAGACGGTGGTGTATTTGCCCAGACCCGACTGGCAGAAATGCTGTTGCAAGAGGAAGCAAATCTTCCCCAACTGGATGCCCTGCCAGGTCAACCTAATGGATCTCCTGTGCCCTACTTCCTAGTTGGCAGTGATGCCTTCCCCCTGAGGAATTACCTTATGAAGCCCTACCCCAAAAGAGGACTTAGCAAAGAGGAACGGATTTACAACTACAGGTTAAGTAGGGCACGCAGGACGGTGGAGAATGCCTTTGGGATTCTGGTAAATAGATTCCGAGTATTCCACACTGCAATATGCTTGAAGCCTGACCATATAGAGCCATTAGTGATGTCCGCATGTGTTCTGCACAATATGATCATAAGAAGAAATTCACAAAGACAAGAAGGAGATCAGGAGCACCCCGTCACACATGCTGTCATCCCTGGTAGCTGGAGGAGTGACCCGTCCTTAGGAGCAGCCCTTCCAACCGTGACCAGCAACACTGCAACAAGGGATGCAAAGGAACAGCGTAACATGCTGAAGGAATACTTTTCATCGGCTGAAGGCCCCGTGCACTGGCAGGAGAACATGATTTAGTTACTTTACTGCATACCTGATTGTTGTAATTACTTAAATGTCTGTTCCTGCATTTATGTTGGACTTATTTAAAATTCAATAATGTATTAATTCAGGATTATTTTGCCCTGTGTATTTGTGTACTTCTGTTTGTTTTAGTTGATTTAATAAAAGATATTGCTTAAATCCATGATATATTACTCTCATCAATACTTGGTAATTGGGAAGAGGATAGAACGGGACATGACATTGCAAATGTATGTTTAATCAATTTGAAACAAACATACATATAAATAAAAGAAAGAAGATGTAGTTATTTTGCCCTTTTTAATAATTTCTTAACATGGAATCTATTCTGATATGATAATTTTATCATTTTTGAAAGTACCTTCTCTTAACATTGTTTCTATTCTGATATGATAATTCTATCATTTTTGAAAGTACCTTCTCTTAACATTGTTGTCTATTCTGATGTGATAATTCTATGTTCTTGAAAGTACCTGCTCTTAGCATTTACATTGTTGATATTCTGATATGAAAATTCTATCTTTTTGAAACTACCTTCTCCCCGATATTTGTGACGTTTTATATGACTTGCTAATATTTGGTCTGTTGTCATTTTGCTTCTGTGCACATATGTTACATAAAGTATTTTGAACTTATTTCAAAGTCAGTAATGTATACTGAAATGTTAGTGTATTCAGGTTCATTTTCCCTTCTTTATTTGTGTACTTGTATTTTAGCTACTTCATTGAATACATGATATTTGAGCAGAGGATAGAGCTAGACATGATATTGCAAAAGATATTTATTTAATATAAAATACAAACATACATGTAAATATAAGCATAAGTAAATACAATGAATAAATTAATTTTGTAAATTATTTAAAAAGGTAGTGTCAATCGACAGGTTGCTTAGTTCCTTTGGTGTCGATGTCACCAACTGTGCTTGCAGGAGCGCCAGCTGCTGTGCAGTGAGTGCCCGCTGCTGCTGCGATGCCGACAGGCTGGCAGGAACTGCAGGTGCCTGACACTCTGCTGTCACTGCCATGATGTGGGTCATCATGGCCCTCGACGGCACCGTGGAGCCCTCTTTGGTGGCACGGATGTACCTCTGGATGGCACCAAGCACCTCCATTTTCAGTTGCAAACTCAGCTGCTCTGACACCTGTGTGCACTCATCCTCGACCTCTTGAAAAAACTTCCTCCAGTAGAGGACGCGGGAGTTAGGAGGAGCTGGCTGCACATTGGTCAGCATATCGTCCCGGATGGCTTGTGCCCTCGTGAAGGCGACGTCAAACAGCTCGGAAACTTGGTGTTTCCGAGCCTTGGTGCTCGCTGGATCAATTGGAGAGGGCGAGGGCGTCGGTGTCGGGGCAGGAGAAGAAACAGGAGCAGCAGGCAGATCCAGAGCTTGGGCAAGGAGGGCAGCAGCAGCACAGGCAGCCTGTAAAAAGAGGAGGAACATATATGAGAAAATGGTATAAAATGTACATTGAATGCATGGAAACTATGTAATAACGTTATATTCAGTAATAATTATGCATGGAATCACATTAACCTGTTAAGCGTCCCGCACGGGTGAGCTCACAGCTAACGTACCGTCACGCTTTTTCTTGCATTTAGTGGTCATATCACTGATGATAGTTTTTCAAAGTTAATATTGATTTTTATGCTTATAATTCATACTGTAGTTAAGAGTAGGAATTTTATTAAATGATGGGATAAAAAACTATTAATACTACTATTATTTTATTTCATAAGACTACAAAATACTGAACGAAAAGTGTTATACATACATGCACTATTCTTTCGAAAAAAAGGAGAAGAAATACTCTCTCGTGTTGAGAAATACATTGAATTGTCACACTTAGAATCAATTTCCTGTAAAATAAGTAGCCCTATAAAGACTTTCATTTCCCTTGCACAAGTGTCAAACCATCTATGTACTCGTGATTGTGGAGACAAATGTTCTACATTCTCATCCAGAAACTGATTTGCAAATCTGTTTGTTTCTTTCACGAGGTAATCAATGACTTCATCATCAAAGTATTTCTCAAAATATTCTAATGGATTCTCTTTATCCTCAACTGAAAATTTCACGCCGGGATCAGCAACAAAAGTAAAGGGATCTCTCTCTCTCCCTCTTGGAGTCCAGTCACTCGGCAATGAGAAGTCATCTTCACTTCCGCTATCGGAAGAAAAGTTTGTTTCTTCAATATCCTCATCGCTGGAGGATTCAGAACTAGAGCTCTCATCATCAAATATGTCTTCAGTATCAGACACCTCGTCTAGGATATGATTTATCTCACCTGAAGACATACGCCTCCTCTTTGTGGCATTCATTGCGGAAGACGTCGAAGCCATGTTGTCTCTGAAAACGCCCAACGCGTACTGGGAAAAAAATAGTCATCTAGGCATCAAGCGACCAACTAAAAAGAGTTGCCAGGCAGGAAATAAGTCATCAATTACAGCTTATGTGTTCTAAGAGTGTTACCAAATGATGTTCAACATTTTCCATACGAGTAAACGTATTATTACGGGGCTGACAGCTTGAAAAACACAGTTAAAGTCGTGAACGTAATATCCCGTTGAAGGCGCTACCGAGTAGATTGCAGCAAACGTATTATTACGTGGGTGACGCTTAACAGGTTAAAACAGACATACCAACGGAAGTCCCAACACCTTTGGCTTCCTTTGACGCAAAATGTGCGGCTTCAGGAAGTGGAAAATGTTGAGAATCCATTTCTCCCAGTCCGTCAGCCAGTCCCTTGGCCACTCTTCTCTGCCGTGAGCCGCCCAAAACGACTCCTGAGGGACGTAAACCACGTCCTCAGTTCACGGCCGCTCACAGGAGGAACAAGTGACTGGCCCTTCTCTTCGAAGGCCCTCCACACCTTGGCCTTGTCCTTGTAGGCTGTGAGGCCCTTGTTATAAATAAACTCGGCCTCGGTCTCCAGCCACTCGCCAACAAGCCTCTCGTTTTCCTCCGAGAGGATCACTGACAGGTTCTTCTTCCGTCCCTGACCTGTAGGGCCATCTAGGCCATCTCCTTCAGGAGTGCCTTCGGTGTCGTCGGGTGGCGGCGGCGGGGTTGCTCTCGTAGACGAGGGCAAGGTCCTCTTCCTCCTCCTCTAGCTCGCTCTCCGTCACGAGCTCGTCGGCCTCAAGCTGCAGCACCACAGCATCGCTGCCTGAAGGGGGACCATCAGCTTCAGGAGGCTTTGCGTAGGGGACAACTCCAGCTGCCAGGGCTCCTGGAGTTCTCAGGGCCCCTTTCCTGGTCCTCTTCAGCATGGGTCCTTTGGGCATCTTGGCTGCAGTGGACGACGAAGACGGAGGCGCTGACGGAGAGAGCAACAGGATTCTGGCCGGAGAAGCACTGACCTGGAAGCGCGCCGCCTGTCCCTTTTATCCCAGGTCAAAGCGTTGCCACATCTCCGCGGTTGCGGGCGATGCGACAGCGTTGCCGCATCTACTCCCACGCCATTCTGACAGCCACGCGGTGCCCTGGGGCAGCGTGGGCCCCCAGGTAAGGGCGTGACAGCTGCGCAGTTAACCCGCAGCTGGCGCCATGCTGTGCGGGTCGGGCCACGCTACCTGACAGCTGACCTGGCCACCCACACAGGTTTTTGAGCAGGTCGAAAGGTTCGTGCCACCTGGCGCAGGGCCGGGTGGTCCCTAACGGTTGCGCCGCATGCTGCCGCACTTACACAGTAGTTACGGTACATTAACGTTGTATTTGCGTTGTGTTTACGTACTTTCTGGCTCCACCCCGTTCGTGGCCGTGCGTGGGCATGCGTGCTTTGATACGTGAATGTGTGAACATAGCATAACAGTAATTTATTTTGTACAATCACAGCATGGAAGAAATTACGAAGGAAACTGGACACTTTCACTAAATTAAGTTAGCCGGGAATTTACACAGCAGCAATGATTGAGTGAATTGGATAACAACAATTACGAATACTGGCCACGTGCAAATGGACCTGTGAGCCAATTAGGCAATAGTTCTATCAGCCCCGGCAGGGCGGACAATTAAAGGCGGTGAGGAACACAGACACACGGCTATGCTGGTAATGGCATCAATAACACTCCTGGAATGAAACGATTCCAGGTAAGAATAATGTTGAGATGATACTCTTTCTCTAATTGAATAAATGTAAGAAGTGAAGGGAGATTCTTTATTCTACTCACTTGCTAGCAAGGGCTAGAATTGCATTACACATTGTCAAGGAATTACACATGGAATGTAGATACACTGTTTAAGGGGACGAGACAAGAAGTTACTTGAGCAATGACATGTGAGAGAGAGATACTAGAATGAGTCAAAGAAAAAGATACTGGCCAACCAATCTCCCTCACGGGGCACATTACCTTCGTTGCTTCTTTGTTTTTGGGTTTGATCAAAGGTATCGGCATTGTCCGGGAATTGGCACTACTGTCCAGCGTGAATAAAGTGTGAGTTCCAATGTCACCCAGGCTCTGGGGTTGTCGGGCAGAAAGATTACTCGATATGACTGTCTCGTGCCCAGTCGTTTGAGCGAAGTCATTTTGAGCGATGTCGTTTAGAGCGATGTCATTTTGGGAGAAGTATCAAATAAGTCATATTGAGCGATACCAATTGAGCGATGTCAGATTGATCGAACTCGCACTGTTAAATATATCACAAATTGAGCGATACAAAGTTGAAAATAATAAATAATAGAATTTTTCATTCGTCTTTTTTATTAACAAGTATCTAATAACCATTTACAAAGATTACATGAAAATATAATATTTCGATAAATAAAAGATAAAGTCGTTTTTTATTACATTTTTCTCAAATAACACTTTTATTAAAATATATCAAATAACTGAGATATAAGGTGATTTTTATTAAAATATTTCAAATAACAAATACTTATTTTTGTGATAATTAAAACTAAGGGATATATAATCCATGGAGAAAATATTGTATATACATTCTGGAAGCTTTTAATCAAAATGTAATATTGTAGGAAAGGTGTCTCAGAAAAATAGTAATATCTAAGGTATCTCTAGAATCAATTATGCTTTTAATTCTTTTTTCCATCGCATCATATTTTGTTTTCTTACGTCTCGGTTCTCCGGAAATTATTCCAAAATATTTAGTTCTTTGTAGGCTCTCTTCCCTTCTTAAAGCCTCTATTAAGAGCCAAACTGTCGGGTGACAGCAAGACAGACTGCCTTGAAAAGCATTGTGCCACCCCTCCACAGAATTATTTGTACGCGGGAGATCCGACTGAACTCTGTTATAGACATTCCACCAAGGTAAAGACATTCCACCAAGGTAACGGGAATTGAGGCCTTCTTCTACGGTTGTTTGTCAATGGGCGCCCAAGATAGTTATCTTCGAAATAATAAAAAACATCGTCAAGGCATTCATCGTAATTTTCCATATTCCGTATGGCTTCAAAGCCTCTTATGACATCACATGTAGGGAGGAAGGCTGTGCAAGTCATCATTTTAATTAGCGTTCTAATATTTTCTTCACTGACATATTTTTCTCTCAATCCCAAGTTGTTAACCTTTTTCCATACACTCTGCCCTAGATGGAAGAAACATCCTGCTATGCTAGAACTTGGGAATACCGATGTTATAGCATTTTTTGTAGCAATTTCGGAGTCTATCATAACGGTGATAGGATCAAGAGAAGGCTCGATGGATTTCAATTCGTTAAATACTACCCTGTAACTTTCTTCGCATTTATTAGTGAGTAAAGCATATATGCAAGGTATTATACTTTCTTTTATCAATGCATGAATCGTAAAAATCTGAAAAAATATAGATGGAGCTGTTTTGAATGTTCCGTCAGCTAACCAATGACGATTGTCTTTCAACCATGTAATACTTTCTTTAGTACCAAAAATGATAACTCTATTCTCATCACCTAAACCACTGTCATATAGAATGAAATTATCGCCAGTGAAAGTAGAGCACAAGGATTCCGGTACAATGAGGGATTGAGCAAATTGAGGAGGTGGTGGGTAATCCCCTTTAGCTTTCCTCTTCCTAGATATGGTACGCTTCAATTTCTCTCCAGAACCAATCTTTGCCGCAACTTCATCTGGTAGACCAGCAATAGCGTCCTGGAGTATGCGTCTTGGTGGATCATGTGACGCTTCAGCAGCTTTGCAGATTTTTCCTTTAACTATTTCCTCACTGACTTAACAGGTTGGGGTGTATGCGAGTGTTCTCCTCTCTCTCTGCAATTTCTGTCTCTTTCATACTCCAACGTGGTGCTCAACCGCCCTTTGCAGCCTTTCACTTCACACCGCCAAGAAATCGTCGTTTGTGTAGCTTTATCCTTCCGATAAATAAATCCATTATAAGCAATATTGTTTTTACCACGACTAGAAATTAGAATCTCCATGATGGGTTGAACTGAATAATAAACTGTGTTGAATTTCCAGAATAAGAAAATAAATAAAAAAATAAACAAACCATTTGTTCCTAATAATGTAAAAACGACCTAACAGCCATTAAGCTGAATAACCGTTTGTTCCTAGTAACGTAAAAACATCATCGAAGTATTCGCTTAAAATAAACCTTCGCTCAAAATACCATTCGCTCTTATTGTATCGTTCAAAACCGTTTCGCCCAATATGACATCGCTCAAAATGACGTAGGGAACCGACTGTCTCCTAGACTGATCTGTCTTGAACTGCTCTGTTGGCGTGACCTCTGTGTTTGTGAGGTCTGGATTGGGGCTGGAGACATCACTTCTGGCCACGGAGGTGACTTTCATCTGGAAATTAGGAGAAGAGGCTCGGCCAGCATAAAAGTTCGGAAGCTCAGTGGGTGGTAAATGGAATTTGGGAATAAGGCAGTGGACAGTTCTCTAAATCCGCACGTGTTTTCCCCTCGAGACTCTTAAGGACCCCTCGCCAAAAAGACGAGACACCTTCTGGTCGACAACTCTCCTGTCACTCATAGGCATGTCTACTGGTTAGCGATTCAGCTGCGATATTCATAAAATAGTAATATTGACTGATTGATTATGAAATTTAGGTCATGAAGACCAAGCGCCGGAACCCATCAGGATTATTCAGCGCCGTAATGACGGTGAAATATATAAATTAATGATATGATTGATAACGAATAGGTGAATGATTATATACTAGTAAAATTCAGTGTCAAAATATGAACGTAAAAAATGAAGAATGGTGATATTAGATAGAACCAACAAAAAATAAGTATATATTAAACTTTTATATTCAAAATATCTATTAAGTATAAGAATGAAGCGGGCATGGCCAATCCTAAGCCGTGTTAGGATGATCTCAAATCTTATGTTACGATTAAAAACGAACTCCAAAATCGACGCTTTTTCCAATGTTTCTGTTAAAAACCTCATTAATCATAATAATAGCTCAGGTAATAATGATAGCAAAGATATTGGCGTTTATGAAATACCCTGTATTGATTGTGAGCTGAAGTACTACGGAGAAAGTGGTAGGCATTGCCCATTAGAGTCAGTGAGCACACAAGAGACTAAAGTTTACACGCTGAAAATAATGCCCTTGTCAGCCAAAAGAACAGAAAACGACTGGCACTCTGTGCCCTTCTGATGGGCATATGTGTGAAGATGAGAAGAGCACAGGGTAAAGGGGAAAGGTGTAAAAGCTGGTTCCTGGAAAGGAAATTCTCTTCAAGGGAGTCATGCGACTCTTGTAAGATAACTGCAGAGGGGACCAGCGAACGCTTCCGAAGTTAAGAAAGACTGGACCCCAAGACCTTCCATTCTTTACGTGACAGTTGCCCATTGTAAGGCATTCGAGTGAGGGAAAACGAATAAAAGAAGTAATATGATATCGGAAAATTAACAGAAAGGAAAATGGATGTAAAAAGCGAAAAGAATAATTATATATTAGATAAGATAATGCTAGAAGATCAAGGACAATATACATCATAATTTCATATAACAAATGACCATACATACGGATGAAGCACATACATTTATATATAATGGCTAACATTTAAACTATGAAATTATGAGCATATATCCAATAGATATAAAGTTATTTTTCATTCTAATGACAAGTATATTATAATCCTCATGTTCGCGATCTCTGTATATATCAGGAATATTTTCATTCATGTAATATATACTATTACTTTAGCGATATAGAATTATTTGTTATGCTATACATATGCAATACCGTCTTGTTTCTTACAATAAAACTAGTGCATTGGCTCTTTGCGTCGATCTTGTCACATTCGTATCCCTGGCAGCTGTGTACGGTACTCACCCCAGACAAAGTCTGATGTCTTTTCTCAAAGCGCTCCACATACACTTCGGCCATGTGTACAGCGGATAGAAGCGGTCAGTCTTTCTGGCAACCGTCAAATTTCTCGCTTTTGTCTGCAGAAACAGTCAAGGCGCTCGAGGAGGCTAGCCGGTTTATCTAAGGAAAATGAAGATGTTACCTGAGCTACAGAATTGGCTGTCTTCAAATTACGACCGTTTTAAAATATTTATTTTTTTTCAAAACTGTTTACTTCCATGACTGCTTTGCTTTAGTGTTTTAGTCAGGATGAGAAGGAGAATCGAGCAAGTTCTCGAGAGCTCTCATTTGTATATGTATTTCTTCATTATTATTATTATTATTATTATTATTATTATTATTATTATTATTATTATTATTTCGTAAAGTACTGTAGTGGATTTCGTTTATAGGTTGGTAACTTGGTTCATGGTCTAAGATACTAGAATTTTTATCAAGTTATTGTTGTCCTTAAACATGAAATTTCCAGTGAATATAGCTTACTTATCGTCTCTGCTCCAACAGGATGTTAAACTACATAATTCCAAAAACACAAAATGAAGGAACAAGAGAAAAATCAATTGAAAAACCAAATATATTACTTAATGTATAGTGCACAATTGACATTGGAAACTTTAATATTCATCATAAAATATCTACAATCAGTAAAAAGGGAAGGGATTTCGAACAGAAATTTTCGAAAATCCACATACAACAAAAGCACATAAAAATGTTTCAAGAGGCATGGATCTTAACGAAACAATTACATTCTTATGGCAGCACGTGGCTGTTAACAAAAGAAAATTTGCAGTGATCCTTGTTTTCTCTCTCTCTCTCTCTCTCTCTCTCTCTCTCTCTCTCTCTCTCTCTCAGGGGAGCAGGCATTATCTGTTGCTTTCTAAGTCAAAATTCCAAAAGTAAGAGAACGGCTGTGAGCAGCAGCTATTGAGGTCTGTGGTGCACCAAACATTTCTTTTACGGATACTGTTATGACTGAAATACTTCTCCCTCGAAGGGCTGGTGGCGGGGAATACAGTTATGGATGTTTTTTTCGCCTTTTGTTCGCCCTCAAAAACATCATCGAAAATAATGTCAGCCCTGTTGACTCCAACAAGATTGTACATCTGGTAATTTATTACAAGAGCAAAAAGACGAGCAGCCTGGTTATGCGTAAAAACCCAGCCCCCCCTCAGCAGGACCCCTTAAAGAAAACCAACGTGGTATACCGGTACTCATGCCCTGTCCGAGGATGCCTCAGTTCTTACATCGGTATGACCACCATGCGTTTCTCCAAGAGGATTTCCTGCCACGCCCAAGAGGGGGCTATCTTTAATCATGCCAGGACTGTCCATAACCAGAGAATAGCAAGGAAAAACATAATCACGAACATCGAAATAATTGACCGAACTACCGACCGCCGCCGCCTACGCCTCTTGGAAGAATTGCACATTGGGAAGGAGAAACCAACCTTCAACAATATGCCGGAAACCTTTCTCCTCCCCACGGCAGCCAGGAGACATGCACCGAGCGATCCCCATAGCGAACGAGCGAATCAAAATTCGGCATCTGAGGATCGAAATTCTTCCATTCATTCCCAGCACTACAACGCCGCTCGCACGCAAGACGAACCCCGAACATCGACTTGGGAGAATAGGCTCCGCCCGAGGGTACATGCCCCGGGCAGCCAATCATAATTCAGCACCGATCAAGACCCCCCTATAAATACCAACCCCAGCACTTCGTTTCTTCAGACCTTCAGCAACCACGTCCAGAGGATGACCAACGAGCTGGTCGAAACATGTCGACGGTACCTAAAATAGAACCTGAATCCAGACGAACGATTTCTGATTGGATATTTTAATAAAAGACTTCCCATATTCCGCACACTATCCTTTTCCAGCATGAATATCGGCCAGTTGCTGACTAACATCGCTGAGCCTGAAAAGCGAATCATAAGGAAGATAGAAAAGACACTATATAAGATAAATTTGCATAATACAGCCATCCTTTTTAATAAGACCTATTATTATAATTATTATTATTATTATTATTATTTCCTTCTTCTTCGGATAACCAACCTTCTTCTTTCTTCTCCCTCCTCCCTCTTCCCCACAGAACCAGCCTTCTTCCTCCTACTTCCTTCTCCTTCTTCCTTGGAAATCCAACCTCCTTGCTCCTATTTCTTCCTCACAAATCCAACCTCCTTCCTTCTCTTACTTCATAGCAAATCTACCGTGAGGAAATCCATATGACAGGTCTCCCCTACCCTCCTGATTTGACAGCGCCTGGAAGAAAAATGACAGTTAACCCATAAAGCACCTTGAGGAAAACCTGATGGAATTGATAGAAACGAAAATTTCATTCAGTTTGTCTGTGTTTGATGTCTGTCCTGGGGGTAGGGATTTGATTTTGAGTTATGAGCTTCCTGGGGTCACATAGGGGCTGCGTGCCAAATTTTGTCTGGGTCTATCAAGCGGCTTGGATTTCCATAGCGCACAAAGATACAAACATTCACTTTAATATGTATAGATACGTATGTATGTATATATGTGTGCGTGTGTCTGTGTTTAGATATAGCTTCATTTGTTTATTGTTTGCATGTTTAAAGGAATTCAGATTTCATATCAGTGAAATAATGTAAAACTTACATGGAATTTCATATACACATCCTTCAGTACTTGTTTTATTGTTTTATTGTCTAAAATAACTCTGAAACTCGAAATAAGTTGGGGAAATCTTTCATAGTAATTTTATATGAGAGTACAATCATGTTTTTTGTATTTTAGGTTTTTTTGTTTTGATACAGTTTATTTTCCATTACAAATGCTCCGCTTTTGACACCTGTCAAGTGTGGACTCTTAGTATCCGACAACTTTGTATCTGTGGAGCATCACTATATTGTGATCGAAAATAATGAGTAAAAAGCCACAATAATATAATTGATAAATTGTATATTTTAAGACACAAAAATATACAAAAAAGGGGATAAAAACGAGGGAGCTTTCGACCGTTGGCTGAAGAGGACCGTTGCGCAAACGGTCGAAAGCTCCCTCGTTTTTATCCCCTTTTTTGTATATTTTTGTGTCTTAAAATATACAATTTATCAGTTATATTATTGTGGCTTTTTACTCACAACTTTGTATGTTTGTCCGTATTGTCCCCTGAGTATATATACTTTGATTTCTACCACTATATACGTATCTGTCCTTGAATAAATCTCGTGATAATATATATTGCAACGACTGGGGCCGTTTTTCTCGCACCCTCACTGGTTTTTGCATTTGCCTACTAACTGAGAAGAAATAAAAATTAATGTCCCTTATTTACTACTAGAACTGAGGATTCAATTCACCCCTTCGTAACCTCTCGCATTCCCCAAAATGGTTAAGCCTAACTCTCTCTGTTCACAATGGCTGCTTTTTGAGCCTAATTCCAGGTACCCTTGCGTCCAGCCAGGCAGGGGAGGAGCCAAAAGAGAGAGAGTTGCGCCCCACCCCCGCCCCAACTGAACCTTCCACGTAGGTTCCTGTCCGCCATGCGGTCGACATATAGCAACGTGACAAAAACTGACCTTTGCGACATCTGGAAGAGAAGCGGTGCGTAATCCTCGAAGGTTATAAATAGACTGCAAGAGAAATCAAGAGAGCGAACGCTTAGAACACGACTCGAGGACAGACGTCCTTGCCTTGCCTGTCCTTTTGAATCTAACACGTGTCGACCCCGGGGCCTCGACCAGTATATTTTGTAGTGGCATTATAATTCCCTCCATCGCCAGCGCAATATTGAACGAAGGATATCGTCATCTTGACGAAGGCAATGTGCAGGAATAAGGTCCTTTTAGCCAGTCACGAATCCTATTATTTCTCTATCTAATATTCATTTATTTTTCCATTGTGCGATCACCTCAGTACTTTGTGTTGGAGCATTCAGTGTTGACGTAATTATACATTAGTGTTGAACTGAGTTATTTGGCACCATCTGTGCATTCCTCAGTTTCCTTTTGAGAGTCTTATCATTATTGCAAATGACCCTCTTGCATATAATTGCAGATAGGCCTCGACTGTGGAATCTCTCGGCTCCATCCATGTGCAGTCCCCCTTCTGTCCCTACTGCAATGTCCCTATTGTAAAGACATCGTCGAAGTAGAATATTTGTTCTGCGTAGGATTCTTTATTTTAGCAGGCCTTATTTATCTCCTACCCAGTAATTCGTCATTCTTCTGATCGGTGTTATGTAAATGTAATTAATTAAGAGAACCCTTGAGTTTACGTGACTCCCTCACATGAAGAAGTCCCTAATCCATAGATTTCCTTTGTTTTTTCTACGAATTGTTAATATTCTAAATTTTCCCCTCTATCTTCTTCTGTTTCTCAGGCAACTTATGGAGTAGAGCACCAAAGTTCATGTTGATGCGAGTTTTATTGAATAGGACGTTTCGTCTCTTCTAGAGATGGTGAAACTGTTTCTTGAATACTTCATCAGATAAACTCCATTACTCGTAATTCCAGACCACACCCATGCATGGCTCAGGATTAGGAGAAATTTACTATGGTTCCTTATAGCACAGAAATGTGTTGCATAAAACTTCTCAGTCTTTTTAAGAAAAATAATGAATTTCAACTTTACTCGACATTTTTATGTAGCATTTTATTTTGTATTATTGTTTACCTCGAGTTAATATAGGAAATATACACATAAACACAATCACACACGTACACACGTGTGTGTGTGTGTGTGTGTGTGTGCAAGCTCGCGCGCAAATGTATGTAGCAAATTCAATAATAGCAAATAAAAATGTTTATCATATCATCTCTTATATTTAAATATGCATTGTATAAGACTGTGGGTACAGAAAATACAAAACATTAAACTAATCCTATCACTGGACTATAGACAGCTTAGATGAAAGGCATTAGAGTCGTTGTGTCTCTGACATTGCTTTGAAAGATACCTTTTTTTTTTTATTGTATGAGATTGATAAGAGGTGAATTTTTTCCTCTCCCTCGTCCTCCTATTGTCACTTCTGCTCGAAAGAAGAAGTCTGGACATTGCAAAGAATGATCATCCACTCACCCTTCTCACCCTCTCTAGTCCCTCCCTCCCTCCTTCTCTCTTAATCTCTCTTCTTCCCCTCTCAAACCCGCCAAACTCCTCCTAACTCTTCCCAACTCTTCCCATCCTGTACTCGATTCCCCTGACCCTTTCTTTTGAAAGCGATTTCTCTCTCCTTCGAGAGGCGTCGAAGCCTCGACTCTCTCAGCTTCAAGGAGCCCTCGTCGCCTCCTTCACGTCCTGTGTCGAAGTTTTCAGAATTGGCGAGAGTCCTTCGAAGGGAGGAAAGAGGGTCCACCATCGTCCTCTGCTGCATTTTCTGCTTGTGTGAAATACATAATTCCACTACTGTCATGGCGTCTAATCTTTCCTTTCATTCTAGTGCTCTTCGGAGCCTTATAGAACAAAAGGAAAAATTTCTTCCCGTTGAGAACACAAACTTTTTATCTGTTTACATTTTATCACGCATTCTTAATAGTCTCATTAAATTTTAAAATTTATTGATACATCTAATTTCTACTCGGTCCCATAAGGGAAGACATTTATATATTTCTTGTCATTTGATATAATATTTTACGACGCCGATTCCAATAGATGATATGATGACAGTTAGCGGTATTAAATTGATCGTAGAATCAGCAAAACAAATTTATTTCCGCCCTGAGGGAAATCGATCTGTTATTCAGCGAGATGGAGAAGGTCATCTTTTGGTGACAGGCACGAGATCTCAGCCTTGACCTTCATTAGGCACCCCCGCCACCTTTTTCACAAGGTTATGTGATAGAAAGGCTGATGTCCCAACGGGGGTTTTCTACCTTTCCCAGAGTGGGAGGCTGATCATTTTGAACAAAAGGACTTTCTATAGGCTATACTTTCCTTTTTTGACTGGAACGTTACAATGAATCGGATAACATACAGTCCTGTTCATCTATATTTTAGTGTAGAATCTTATTTGCAAAACTCATTCTCCCTTCTGCTTCTCAGGAAGGAAATCCATCAAAGGATCTAGAATTATCATACGACTAATCTATTTTATTTTGTACACTATTTGTATTCTGTCTCGATGGGACACAAAACTTGCAGAGGCGACCAAGTCAAAGCGAACCCCAACGTGAAAGTGAACCTCATCCCATCCCAGAGTGGGACACATCGAACATGATTGGCTTTGTGAGTGCACAGATGCAGCACAGAGCAAAATCAGAGATCCATCTCACTAAATGAGCGTTAATATGTGGATTCCAGGTTTTTAGAACATACAGGAAGAACTAATCTTATTTAGAAATGTAACATGGATTCATATTACATAAAGGAAAACGAAGTGTCAGTATATTTATAACATGAGGATTTCACCATGCGTTAGTAAGCAGCAGAAATTCATATATATAAACAATGAAATTTGAGGGGAAAGGGGGATTTTCCTTAGTTAAAGATTGTCTTCAGACGTTCTTATCTTTCAGTTTATTTCTAAACTTGAAACAAAACCAGTAATAACATTTACTCTAAGATTTAGACATTAACGAAATCAACTTCAAGTGTTCCTCTTTCTGCTTAGATGTTAGTGAGAAAAATTTAATTAAGTTTCCGTCAATCTATCTACCAGTCTTTGTGCTTAGATATTGTGATATCGGTCTGAGGGAGGCGTTAGGCAATCTTCAGAATAAGCTCCTCTCTGAAGTCACACTAGTGACTTTTTTTTTTTTTTTTTTTTGAGGAAATAGAAAGAATCTTAAAAAAAAAATTCAGAAGTCCTCAAGTTAGATGAATAATTACCCTCTTCGTAACGGAGATTGACTGCGATTCTTGTCCTGTTTCAAGCCTCCTATTAACTAGATTTTATCTCTCTCTCTCTCTCTCTCTCTCTCTCTCTCTCTCTCTCTCTCTCTCTCTCTCTCTCTCTCTCTCTGAGAAAAAAAATAAGACTCCTTTCGACATGAAAAATGACAAGTGTTTGCCAGAATGACCAATATCTTTGTACTGAATGAGAAAGCAGAAATCCAAGGTTTCCTTCTCCTGCATAAAAGGTTGTCTTTATCAACTTGGGTTCACTTCCACTTCATTATCGTCTCTCCCCACTGGCTTGTTTACACAAATATATACCACTGCTGGTATCTCTCTTCAACAAAGATCAGCCAATACGATCATTTTGCGTAATGGTTTCTGTGACAGTTTATTAAATGCTAATCAGAATCAAATACTAATAAACACAAATCTCAAACATTACATCTAGTTTTTAGATAAATCTGCAATTAGCGAACAAACAACTGAAAACTGAGAAACAAATGAGCACCGGATGTGTCAGGACAGAGACGATTCATTAAGCAGGCGATAATGGGATCACTGTCGACGTCGGGTCTTTTAATGGATTTTTCGTTGTCAAGTCAATTAGTTTCTGTCACATGTGACTGGGAATTAACTCCTCGTGATCTGGGATCTCGCACTTTTTGGGAGGACTCTTCTGAATTTTTGTAATCAATTTTAAATGAATTCTTTCGGCAGGTGATTTCATTCATAAAATACAGGAATTTGATTGCAATATAGAACAATTTTCTGCTGCCTGGTTGTTATAAAATTACCAATTCACCTGAAATACTTCGTATAACGAAAATAAATATGAAAACGCAATCAAATAAATCAATATTATATTTTTCACATAATGAAGTTATATTGTTTGCCGGCATTTCTTTTGTATGTACTAAGTAAAATTATTTCTAGGTACGTGAGTTCCATGTAAAAAGGAAACTGAATAGGATGAAACACTGCACTGATGAATTTCGTATAATCTTGTTTGTTTGTCCGTGATTTCATTAGACTTGACTGGATAGACAGCGGGCAAATAGGGTGATAATAAGAGCCTCATTCGGAAGGTCTTTTGGGGAAGGGGAGAGGGAGTCCGAGGGGGCTCGCCAGATGGCGTGATCAAGGAGTTGACTTCCCAAGGAAGCAGCAGCTGGACATGAGTGACGCAAAGTGTAAAGGGTGGCTCGACTGCATCTGTATAAGCATAAGCATATGTTGTGGACGTTTTGTACATCGGGGATTCATGATAAATTCAGCTTTACAAGATGAGTTTGTCAGAGGATACAGGGGAACTTTTTCTTGAGCTACCTATGTGTATAGAGGGTTTTCTCTTGCTCTCTACCCATCTGCCTCGCTATACCTGTATGGTGATGAATTCCTCTTGCAGTCATCACTGTACCAAACTCTGAGTAGCTCTAACATAGACTGGAGATTTCACATATGTTGAGATGCTTATCAGTCTTTTCTATAAATCAAAATATGCTTGGGGATATGTTTTATTGAACTGATATGCTATTAACCATTATTCTTTTAGTCCCTGTGATGTGGGCAGCTAAATTTGGGAAATCCCTAAACTATTGTTAGTAATTGACAAGCAACATTTACCTTCTTGAACTCAATTTCAGACCACAGATCGTTGTTCGTTTGCAGAATTTCATTTTGCAAGAAAGCGAAATATCTTGGTCGTCGCATGAAAGAGCCTCCTGAAACTTTCTCTGCAAACCTTTTTGAAAAGAGAGAGTGAGGAGATCCATTTAGACTAAGTGCGACCTTCCCAGGCAGCGATGGTCTCTGAAAAAAAGCGGTTCTCTTAACTATATATATATATATATATATATATATATATATATATATATATATATATATATATATATATATATATATATATATATATATATATATATATATATATATATATATCCAGGCGCTTATACTCCCTTCCTTCAATCTCAGGCTGATTTGTAAGTCTTCATATTAATGAATAAAATTAAACAAATTTGTCTTGAAAGTTGAATGAATTTAGTGTTCAGAGGAATGGTTGATTTTCATGAGCTGATCTTTCAAGGGGGAAAATCCCATTATTATTATTATTATTATTATTATTATTATTATTATTATTATTATTATTATTATTATTATTATTTGTCAGCTTTTAAAGGGAATTATTAAAGGCGACGGAGAATCGGGGACAGTGAGAACGCTAATTCTGTAGTAAGGGAGAAATTGGCTAATTGAAACAAGAACAAGTAAGAGACGATAGTTAAATTAATTTTCTTTCATATTGATTTCCATATATGGAGGTCTATTATACGTGACTGTTTACACGTCTTATGTCTGTCTGAGTCTCTTGTAAATCAGAGTGTGAATGCTGACAATTTTCTGTGTCTCATATACTTGAGTACTTCAGTATTTTATTGAACAAGGAAATGCTTATTAATTCTCGCCTCATCTGATCAAGTGAATCACCTGAACAAGAGGAAATATTCTTTGAAAATGAAGAATCTCTTTCATGAACTTCCACCTGGCCTAAAGGCTTTACTGTTTTAAAGAGGCTGATGCCCAGAAGTGGAAATTCACAGAGCGGTAGACGCCACGCTTCCTGACGGATGTCCCTGGACTGTTCCAGTGGTGAAATGTCAGAAGAGAGCCCAGGCTCTGCTCTGCAACAGACCGAGGCTAATGTTTATGGCCTTAGGAAAAAACCATTTTAGCGAAAGAGGAAACCTCATAATCTAAGAGACTCATTCAGTGAAAAGGGAAAATTTCCTGAGAATTGTCGTAAGTGCAGTCATAATTAGTATTATCCTTAATGTATGCAAATTTTCATGAGATGTAATAGAATGTCCATACATGGAAAATGCAATAGGCAAAGAGATAATAAGTACTGTTAAATACGAAAGAAAATGATGTTCAGTACGAGAAAAACTTTGATTGCACATTTAAGAGCATAATTTGAGAAAAGGCAAATAAAGACGAGCGAACGCTGAATCAATAAGTGTCACGAAAATCATAGATTTGGGAGATTTAAGTTCTTTTTCTTTTCCAGTTTCGATAAAGTGCGAGACCTTTTCATGTCCCAAAGGCGAAACTTCCGTTTCGGCTTTATTCTGTTTGACGCCTCCAAAGGCCGATACTCTCTGACAGCCCGTCAATACCCCTGCACAAGGGAGCAGAAATAAACCGATATTTCGGTGTTACTTCTCTAAGGTATGATCCGCTTGGCTCGAGAGAAGGAGAGAGATCTTTTGAAATTTAAAGGGAGAGAGCGAGAGCGTTGGGGTTGAGTAGTCTGGGAAAGGGCTTAATAAAAAAAAAATAGATTATAAATGTTTATATTTATGAATCTAAAGTCCAACTTATTACTGTCTTCAGACAAAATTTTGAACCCCAAAGATACTAATTTCCTTTCAGTAATTCCGACTATAAAAAAACAGTGAATAAAAAGTGATGAATACTTAGATTGGGAAGGGTATGTAAGTGGGCTGCCCTGTGGGTTGTGGTGGGGGGTTACCCCTTGAGAGGGGTACTTCAAATCCGGTGATTTTATAATAAAAAAAAAAACATTGTTTAAGTCTCACGGAGTACTACTGTATAGGGGGAGGTCTGTTTGCATAGCACGAAAACATGGCTCTTCATGAGACAGCAATTAATGTAAATAAGATGACGTTAAAAGTTTAATAATAAGCTTTAATAGAAAACATTCTGTCGGGTAAATAATGTTAGAAAAGAATTAAGCCCCAGTCATAGTTTTCTCGGGTTATGCAATATACGAGCTCTCACTAGAAATTTAGCCTGATTTCACTGTATCATTTACAATTTGGGGACTTGAGAAGAACCGTTTTAAGACAGACTTCCGTCTTCATATTTATTACTTAAGCAGAATATTTGTTCAACCAATTATGACAATGATGCTGAATATAAAGTATCCATAGTGTCTCAATAAATAGTGACTTAGAATGAAGAACCTCAGGTGATGAAGAGTTTACTCTGAGTTGTCATCAGTGAATTATGGAATTAGAACTTTGGGGTAGAGAAAAAAGGTTTCATGTGTCGTACTATGTATGAATGCCGTCCGCTTCTTTGTCAAAGATGCTGCATAAAAAACCAGGATATTTTTCTTCGACTGAATGGAAATCCATGACGCAAAACGAAGACAATGTAAACAGTCGGCGAAACTCTCCCCGTTCCCATCAGCCTACTTGAGCCAATGAAGCCACCGCACTTTTGGTCACAGAATGAGCTTTCATCTAAGCGTCTGAATGTGATGTCGTGACAAAAACTGGACGGGTGAGGTTCTGGGTGTGTGTGTGTATGTGTGAAACTGAAGAGCTGCAGAGTCAAGAGGAAGGTATATAGGCCTAGTAACTCACCCGTCCAGTTTTTATCACATCTCATTCAGATATACTCACACACACACACACATGTACAGTATATGTACAGTATATGGGGGTTTGTGTGTACCAGAGTTTGCAAATCTACGAGAAATTTTTAAGTTAGTCTTTGTGTTCGCATTAGTCTCCTTAAGATTCATAGATTTTCTTTTAAGAAATCAAACATTTATATGCATTCTGAAAAGTGTCAGCGACCTCTGTTATCTGAGCTCAGTTACGGTGTATGAATGCATTTATTTATCTGTTTGACTTGGTATTATTTTTTTCATTTTCATTAAGCTTATTTTAACATCGTAGATCAATGGTCTATAGTTGGTTAAAGGAACTGTTGGTGATATTAACTGGACATATTAACTGCTGGAGTTCCCACAGTGCCAACTATCCTTCCCTTGTCCTCCCCTCCCCTCCCCTCCCCTCCCCTCCACCCCTTCCTCCTCGCCTCCTATCCCCTCCCCTCCCCTCCCCTCCACCCCTTCCTCCTCGCCTCCCCTCCCCTCCCCTTCCCTTCCCTTCCCTTCCCTTCCCTCCCCTCCCCTCCCCTCCCCTCCCACCTGAAAGAAGTCAACAGAGAAATAAAATAAAGAAATAAAACAGATTTTGTTGGAGAACTCCAGGTATAGTAGTTCTCATATTAGTTCAAACAGAAACGAGATTACCATATTCTGATGCCAAAGCTCAAGTAATTTGCATTTTTCTGTTGCTGGTATTTTCACTTAATTTTTCAGTATTTCGGAGGTGTAAATATTTCGGAGGACCACCGACAATGCAAAATAAATGAGTCAGTTCTGATGAACGCCTAAGGAATTCACTTAATTTACAAGAAGAAACCTGCCTATGCACGCGTTTCCATTCAAATTTTCGACCAGTCTCAAATTCATAATCCCAAGATAGACCTCCAGATTCTGCTTGCAGTAGTTAATAGTGTTATCTTTATTTAAGATATCCCTCCCTCTAACCCTTTCTTTCTAGTACACGTAAAGCCTTACGCACCATATGTCTTTGATATTAAAACAACATAATAAATATTAAAGGCAGTGAAACAATGTTTGTGCGTGCGTTTGTGTTTACGTACCAAATATTCCATACTGTTTTATTTTTCAGGTCATCTTGGCGAATTAAAATTTTAAAACGAATGACGAGCAAAGAATAATTGATAACACCTTGTTGAGTCACGAGAGCTTGTCACAAGCAAAGTAAATGCCCAGAAGAGTTATGCAGAGCCGACTCTTGTCTCACTGACCTCAGGAATATCGACGCCTTCCTTCCTGGTAAGGGAGAAGCCTTAGTGAGTCAAGCAGCCACCCCGAACTACCTCTGCCACTAATGCCCGATAACGACGGGGAAAAGGTCGCTGTTTCTGCGTGGTATAGCAACAGGAGCAAAATATTTGGCACTCAAGAAGGAAGACCGAGAGCTCATCTTTATAATCTCCAAAATTATAATTGCCAAAGAGAGCGGGTCTGCTCACGTCAGCTTTTTGCTCTCTAGCTTTCAAAATAAATTGTAGCCATTCCTGAAATCCCAGAGTATTCACCTAACAAGAGAATTTTAACAGGGTCGTTAGCTGATGGTTAGTATCCATCGTGGTGAAAATTGTGGGTAATTACCAGATTCCTTTGCGCAAAATCCCCTCTGAAATTATTAATAGAGTTGGCTTCGATGGAGAAATTATATTTATCTCTGACGCAGGTCATGATAGGTTATCGGAGGAGGCTTCTCCCATGAGAGATGATCATTTCATTTTACATTGCTGTACATACTCGCCGACGTATAAACCTTAGAGCTTCTTCGCCTTCCCTTTCTTCTTCTTCTCAACTGAATCCCTAGTTGGAATCGTCGTTATTAATGAGTCTTTTCCAGGTGTTTCTTTCTTTTGTTCTCCTTGTGTCTATTCCTTTGTCTCTCATCCATTTTAACTATCATTGAACGGCTCGTTGCATGATTTGTTTCGGCACTTTATTTGCGGACGGATGCCTTCCGTCTCCAACCTCCCATATTTCAATAGCCAGTTCGGTCTACCTTTCCCGCTAAATTTTTCAGGCAACAAAAGCTGAAAGAAAAATCGGCCATAACTGCATTCGCAGCGCCCTGCCTCTGAGAGGGGAATGTTTCGGTCCTAACAGTTTCCATTTAAAAGGAAAAAGGGAAAAAATCCTTTGTGCGGTGAACCGCTGACAGGGAATGTTCCAGTAGCTGCAGTTCCCGGCCGTTCTCGGTAGCTCTTGAGTTTTGACTTCGAGGGCGACAGAAAACGCCTTTTTTCTTCTGAGAGAGAGAGAGAGAGAGAGAGAGAGAGAGAGAGAGAGCAATGATTATTGCCATCTGTTATTTATTACCCACCACGTGCTGCTAGCAGGGCACGCTTGAGGCGTCAGTATGTCCCCCCCGGGATTTACTAAGACTAAGATTTTTGTATGCTTTAAAGTGTCTTCTAACAGATTTGACATGTTAACATTGAAAGAAAGTGGGCACTCTTTTGATTTAACGTGTGTAAAGAGTAGCCTTCAAAAACTAGCTACAGAATCCAATATGTCAGTACCAACACTTACGAACAATAACATGATAAAAAATTACGTTCTATTTACAGAATGAGTTATGGTGTGATTGGAATGAATGTTTTTGTATCTAAATGACTATTGATAAAAAGAAATGGGACAGTTCATAAAAAATGGAAAGAACATTCAAAATCTTAACGGTTACTTAAAACAGGTCTGACATGTTACAACATACTAACAGTGAAAAAGAATAGCATTCTTTGACCTTTCTTAGTGCAAAAGTGACCTCTAAAAACTAGTTGTAGTAGCTGCTACCCGCCAGTATCGGCATTTATGAGTAATAATATAATACAAAAATGTTTTATTGACAAAGGCAAAATAAAGTATGATTCTGAATATTTTTTTAGCCGAATAATTTGCAATCATTAAACTTTTTTGACATTTAGTATCATATTCACAGAGAGGATATCAGATTTGCATGAATAAAGTATGAAATGGTATTATAAGTCGCCAAAAGAGAATATTTGAGACATAATCATGTTACTAAGGAATTCAAAGAAAGCATTTCAGAAAGAAAATAATAAGGCATCTGAATTTATAAGCCATTGTCTACTAGTTCGTTTTCTTCAGACCTGACCCCCGATTGCTCTTCCTCTGTTATTTCTTGGCAATGTTTGTAAGCCTCTTTGGAGAACTGAGACCTTTCCCAACACATCCCGATGTAATAAGCAATTTCACCATGTCCAGATCCAGTCATTTTATGACCAATCATGTTCACATAATTCATAATAGTATGGAAAGCGCCAATGAAAACAATGTGGTTTTTGTATTCAGCAGGAGTGTCCCATATCAAAGGCAGAGCTTCCATACGTACCCCAAAATCAAATGTGGTTATAGTATATAATTGGCCAACCTCTTTTGTAACTTGTTCACACCGCTTAAGTAATTCTTTGACAACATTTTTATATATCTTCTGTGATAGGTTCTGGGATCCAGGGATAGTTATCTATAGTAGTGCGTCGGAGTGGTGCAATCCCTGTTGCTGAAATAAAGCCACCAAAGGTTGGCGCAGTTTGTTTCCCTGTCGCACAAGCTTTTCGACATAATATCCAAATCAAGTAGAACATTTGTCCTTTAGCAGATGCAACTTTATTTTCGGTAGGCTTGTCCATGTATTCCAAATTCATTACTGGTCCTCGTCTTCTTGATACATGGAAAGCAGGAAGAGATGAGGGGTGGGGTCCTGTTTTCTTACTAGAGAAGACCTAGAGACGATAGGTATTGATACTAACTGAGTCCCTTGGACCTCTTGCAACATTATTCCTCCTGCAGTGTTGATGAACGGAGCACCAGGAATTCCTGTTAAGTGTTGATTAAAGTTGTCCTATTCGGAATGAAACACAGCATTGTATGGTGTTTTAACAATCTGATTAGTCAATACTGTAGATTTTTGCTCCAAGGCTCTGTCTACTGCAGGTTCTAATTCCATTACAAAGCAGTTGCTTTCACAGTGCCCAAATCGGTTTAACAATGCTAGGAGTAGTTTGCTACGATACAAATGTCTTCATGTCATACACAGCAAAATGTGTTTGGGTAATTTCTACCCCTCGTTAGTAACACCACGGCATCTCTCCTGCCCAGCTGACAGAACAAGACGATTTGCATGATCTGACTTGCTAATCACTTGTTTGTCCATTGCAATACTCAAGAACTTCCTTAGCTGGTTAGGTATCACTTCTGATGTGATCTCCAAATCACTGGCAGAGGTGGCCATGATCATTCCTTTGGTTCACTAAATGATTTCATAATTATTCCACGCAATAGCAAAGCAACTTCTCTAAGAGAAGCAGTAGTATCATCTCCAACTGTTATTCTGGTGTTGTATAGTAAGAAAAATAGTTGACTGTTTGCAGGATTTTACTTAATAAACTGAATTTTGCCATTCAAATCAGAGTGATTTTCAAGTTTTGGTTTTAATCTCTTGGCATCTTGGTATTTGGGATTCTTGAATGGCGTGTTTTCTAACTCAGCAGTGTACATTAATGTAAGACATTAAAGTTAAATGACTTTATTTGCTTCGATCTCATGCTCTGTAAAATATGCAGCCACATGATGAAGTGCAGATTTATGGGCATCTTCTGGAGCAGTCTGTGCAGCAACTGATTGATTCTCTTGACTCCTCCAGCATTCTGGTTTTATTGCATAAATTCTTCTACAAGCAAATAAATCATATCCTCGTATATGCAACAAGTTTTCATCATTGTGTTCTGCTATAGCCTTCCAACCTCCTCTTTCGAATACTGTACTCTATTTTGTGCTACTTCTTCCTTCTTTTCAGGAATATGAACAGACCTATTGCAGAAGATACATCTGAATCAAAAATGATTTTCTCTCCGCTGGTCCTATGCTTCTTTTCTCTTAAGGTCTCGCCAGCAGATGTACTTACACTGGAGCTTTTGAGTCTGTTAAGGTTGCAAGTAAACCGAGAATTAAGTCCCGTCTAGATTACCAAAATCTTCTGGTATTTGCTGGCAAGTGTTGGCCATTTTGGTGGTTGATCCTTCAGGCTCAGAAATACGTTGATGCTTTACATTCTGGATATGAGTCCATCGCTTTTGAGGATCCTTTAATTCTGAAATCAGGACTAAATTTCCATGTTCGGTGTTTTCGAAATGAATGACAGAGTTGCCTTGGCGCCTCTCTTTCTCTCGAGGTGGGTGTTCCCTTCCCTCCCATGGCTCTGAGCTTTTTTGTTCAGTCAAAGTGGGAGCCGATTTTCTTTTTCTTCATGACACCTTAGGAGTACAATGGGTTATTCAGTACCTGGAGTACATGAATATATATCAGAAAGATACTTTGAGCGATTATGTTCCTGCAGAACAGAATAGAAACTAACCAATTTCTAACAACTACTGTATTAAAATAATAACTATAAACGAAAGAATAATACAGCTGATGGATAGGATAATTTTGTGACTACAGGATTTTACATTGAGAAAAATGCCAAAATATGTTTACCCTGTATTTCCTTCGGAAGTTACATATATTATAGCATGAATATGGCTACCATTGCTGATGATTTAAAAAAAAATGTGATACTCGTATGTTTTCTTGCGGCCACTTTGCACAACGAAAAACCAGAGAGTGCCCACTTTTTTTGTGTTAACATGCCAAACCTGTTTTGGGACACTTTATAGTAAAAAAAATGCTTGGCTTATAAAAATCCTTGGGGGGTGCATAGTGACCCCCCTTACGTACCTGACTATGCCATGAAAAAATATTCCAATTTTAAGTCAGACGTTTTAAGAAAACATTTTCCTCTCCGAAGTACATTTGTTACAGGGAGTTTTTCGAAATGTTCCTCTCGAAATTCCTTTCAATGAAAATAATATATGGGGAACAGAAATCTAGCTAACCTTAATTGGACTTTAAAGCGTACAAAAAAAAATGTTTTTTCCAACTTGTTTTTCATTTATTAAATTTATATTGTGATTTCTGAATTATGTAATTTTTCCCGTTGGAGCAGCGAAGATAATGTTGTATATTCACTTGGCATTTCCATACTAAAGGAAATCTATAACTCCATCAAAACCTTTGTATTGATTCAAATAACGTATACTTTCAGACATAATATTTGCGATTGCCCCCTTGGAAATCATATTTAAAATGTAAGAAAACTAATGTGCAATGTTAATAATAATAATAATAATAATAATAATAATAATAATAATAATAATAATAATAATAATAATAATAATAATACCATGGGACACCAGAGTAGATGAGAAAGAGAGAAAATTGAAAAGATCAAGAACTGAAAATCGAAACAAGAGGGATATGGAATATGCCAGTGGAAATTGTACCCATAATCATAGGAACACTAGGCACGATCCTAAGATCCCTGTAAAGGAATCTGGAAAAGCTATATGCCGAAGTAGCTCCAGGACTCGTGCAGAAAAGTGTGCTACTAGAAACAGCGCACATAGTGTGAAAAGTGATGGACTCCTAAGGAGGCAGGATGCAACCCGGAACCCCACACTATAAAAACCACCCAGTCGAATAGGATGACTTTGGTGGACTAAAAAAAAAAAAAAATATATATATATATATATATATATATATATATATATATATATATATATATATATATATATGTGTGTGTGTGTGTGTGTGTGTGTGTGTGTGTGTGTGTGCGTGTGTATATATTAATAATAATAATAATAATAATAATAATGATAATAATAATAATAATAATAATATCACCCTAGGCAGTAAAAGTTTGATGCCTAATATAGGAGAGGCAACTGCAGCGGTCTATCAGCAATGTCAGATGCACTCACCGCCAACAATGGACACGTAACAGCTGTCTAGTCCAAAGCTTTATGACTATTTGTATGTAAATGCAACTGCTGTAAACTGGACGTAAGCACTTGCTGTATTCTCAAACGAATCCAGAAAAAAGGAAACAGATAACAGGGGAAGCAGTCGCCACGGGATGAGAAGTCATCATCTCAATAATGTGTTATAAATTTTACTGTTAAATTCATATCGATAAAAAAGTATATTCACGAAATTAACGAACCATATCATGAACTATCATTGAAAAAAGGACAAAAATAAGAGCAAAAAGTTCGAGATGTGTCATTCGTTGTGCATTATAACATGCATTATAAATTCGCCTCATTTTTGTTTATGCAAGAGAGGGAATGGCAAAATGGCTGCATGATAAAACTAGGTAAATCTTTCCACAAGCGTCGGTGTTTGTGTAATCAAGGTGATGTTCCGGGATTCAAGTAGGCGTCCTTCCCCCCTTTCGTCTTATTGATGGATGAAGCAATAATTTCAGTTTTCCACAAATGAAGGTTTAATGAGTAAATGAAATAAAATTGTTTAGTTTTTGGGGGAGGGGGGGATCTTTATCTCTTTTCACTTTTATATAGGAAATGTTCGTAAGCTACATGGAATTATGCACTTGAGGAGAGATAACAGGGAATGAATAAGGGTCTTGCTAACCAGAAAAATCAAAACAAAAAGTAAATCAAAATCAAAATAAAAAAAATTGCATTTCAACATTTGGTATACAAAACTTAGCCTTGATGCCAATGCAGACAAATTCCTCATTCAGAAACGCATGGCACCATCTTCCCGGAATCGTCGACCTCGCGATACCACGAAATCCATCGGACGTGTCAACAACATCTGTGACAAGGCCCTTGACAATTCCAGCTCCTGATCAGCAGAGAAAACCGAGGATTACCGAGCTGAGTTCGGTCACTGAATAAGGGTTGTGAATATGAAGAGGGTTGCCAAACAGCGCTGAATTAATGCAGCCATTCCATGTGAAGGGAATTGCTTTTTACTTACGTTTTGCAGTAAATATTATTGAATATAAGCGGAGAAGAATCTTTTAGAAGTAATGAGTTAGTGCCGTTATGCAGTGCATATTTTAGAGGACAAATTTATCTGATAAGAGAGCAACTTTCAGACTTTTCATATATATATATATATATATATATATATATATATATATATATATATATATATATATATATATATATATATATATATATATATAATTGTGTGTGAGCACATGCAATTTCCATCTAGGCCTTTGACAGGTAACCCAGAATTATCAGCCGGTTGCTGATAACAAGCCCTTAATGTGCAGCCCAGCAGAATCGACTGACTGCCAGATACAATTAGCCACTATTTACATTCACTTGGGTGCAGCGACATTTGACAAGATGGAGTTAATGGGCCCAGTTTCATCCGGGAATCGAACCTGACCTCTTTTTCTTGAGGCGAGAGATCTGACCACCATTCCCCCAATGCGTCGTTTCCCCCAGTGGTTGAGGATGCTCGTGGCAGGATGTACGATAATCTGGCCTTGTGCCAGCTTGAACTTTTGTTATAAGAGCACACTGTGACACTTTTTTGCAACTTTTTTTTATAATGACAAATATTTAGCCACAGATATCGTTTAATATCCGATTCAGTATACCTCGGGAATAACTTACACCCAAAGGTAATTATAATTGATAATCGCTTCGTCAGCAGCGGGATTCGGACCACTGCCTGATTTAAAAACTACGATGTGTAGTGACTTTGACCAGTGAGCCAGTGGTCACTCATTTCCTATATTCTTTAATAATTTACCAAGAAGATATATTAACCCACCTGCAAATCGGCCTCGAATTAGATGTTTCTTCTCATGTTCCCAGCTTATATCGAGCGCAATCTAAAACAATTGTGTCAAATTGCCATGTTATTCTGTGCTGTTAAAAAGAACCTACGTGTGTAACAAAATAATGGTCAAAACGATGTCCTCATTCTTTTTTTAGTAAATGGAGAAATAAGAATTGTCATTCATCTGTCTGACAAAGAGAGGGGAAGTGGAGAAAGGATTTTGCACAGAGGAATTTCCCCTGAGCCGAATATTGGCAAACAATCCGTGGGCTACGAGGCGAGTGTTTCGAGCAAGATGGGTTTTCGTGTAGAGTTGCCAGCTTTGATTTTCAAACGGACAAATGATTGAGAACATATATTTCAGAAAATATGGCCGCTTTAACATTGTCAGGTACAGAGATGTGATGGAAGAATTTTGGTTGTGAGATGGTACTGTCGTGAACCCGTCACTTGGCAGAATCGTTGCATTCAGCAAATAGTTGATCATCCTCAGCAGTTAATGTGATGAACACGCGATATTGGCCGAGTCATATGACCGAGTTGGTATGTGCGTACATGAGTTCGTACGTTAGAATCTAGTTTTGTGTGTCTAATTCTGCCCAAAAATTAGTCGGATCGTTCATTAGCGGAGCTAGAGCGAGATCATAAAGACATTGTCTTTGAGTGTGGCAAGCTCTTAGAACCGGCAGAATACATATATACAAGCGTGACTGAATTCCTCCGAGATATATTCGTTTTAATGGACATGTTTAGAAACAATAATATCAGTAAGTTTACAAACAATACTATTATTACCATATTAAGTTTTAGAGAAACGAATTGTTTCAGTGAGGTCTATGGGATATGCATTATATTTAGCCTCATCTTGTCCTTTGAATACTTAAATGTCATTTAGAAATTTTGTAAATCAAAACAAATATGTCCTCAACATTTATTCATATAATCCACTTAGAAGTCAAACACAGTATCTTGTGAATACTTGATATAATATATATAATATATATATATATATATATATATATATATTATATATATATATATATATATATATATATATATATATATAATATATATATATATTATATATATATATATATATATATATATATATATATATAATATAATATATATATATACTATATATATATATATATATATATATTATATATATGATAATTATATATATATATATATATTATATATATATATATATATATATATATATATATATATATATATATATATATAATTATATATATATATATATATATATATATATATATATATATATATATATATATACTATATATATATATATATATATATACTATATATATAATTATATATATATATATATATATATATATATTCATGATATTGCCTTGTAATATGTATATCCTCCTATAATTCTGACATATTTACTTTTTTTCATGTGTTGTGTTTAGTGATAATGATTGTTGAAGTGTCATATTTAGTTTGGCATCAGATCTCAAAAGAACTTGATTGAATAACTTGATAGCGTAATTTAGAATTGTTATTATGATTTTAATAGTAACGTAGTTTAGAATCTTTCTTGGTAAAAGCATAGTATGTGAACACGTGTGTGTGTCCACCAGGGCTTGTTTCATTTCAGTTGTCATCAGTTCAGATAAGAGAGAGCACTTTGTTTTGGGTTAGTGATGACAAGTTTGGGATAACAAATGCCGATTCGTCCTGTACGGGCTCGAGACGAGTGATTTCACGTTGTTTCATGTTCGAGTCACGTACGCCACTCTGAGAGAAAGAATACGTGTCCTGATCAATTATGTCATGTTTTGTAAGATGCGTTCAAAACGTTTTTGCTGGGATGACGTCACTTTCCTTCTAGAAGCTTCTCCATTGTATCTCGCACCCAAAACGCTTTAGTGACGTCACCTCCCTGCTTCTAGAACTTTTGTATCTCGTACCCAAAATGCTTTTATGACATCATGTAATTGTTTCACGTGTTACTGGAATTCTAAATTTGTTTCATTCTGATATCCGAGACCAGTTGAATTGGTACCCTCTCTCTCTCTCTCGTTCTTAGGAAGAGATTATTTTAAAATAGTGTTTTGTGGTCACATATTAGCATTAACTTTTGAGATCTGAATTTAGCAAAGTTATTTAGTTCGTAACGGCGCCTGGTAAAAAAAGTGTGTATTGTGGTAACGCAGCTGCAGCAAGTGATTTACAGAATTTTTCACAAATTTGGTGTAAGGTAACGTGAATTTTACTTATTAATACCATGGTATGATAAGTTAGGAAATTTTTACCAAGTGAAATCATTATTGATAAATCTTATGTGTATTTTTGTGTGTTTTTCTATTTACAATCTCTTTATATTTTCACATTTTTTATGTTTGTGATGTAACATTTATTTACATAGCATTTTAAATATTTCTTGGTAATTTAACATTGCATACGTAATTTAACATTGCATATTTGATTTTGATATCTCATGTGTTAAGATTTTGTTTTTTAATCTTGAGTAATTCTTGATAGTTTAAATTTTGCTTGATTAATTTAAATTCCTGATAAAGTTTTTGTGAATTAATTTTGTTTCATAATTGAATTCAAGAATTAATCAAGTGTTGTGTTATTTTCAAGTAATGTAAAAATTTCAGATTGTGAATTCTAAATAATT
>JANJGK010002788.1:0-111140 GCA_039081455.1 Macrobrachium rosenbergii | reverse complement strand
GTTTTGGAAGAGTTTTCGGCTGATTTGAACTGTTTTTTGAGAAAGTGTGGGCAATTTTGAGGGAAATTCGGCTCAATTTCGGCAGGCATTTCAAAAACTGAGCTTGATTTTTTCGAAAATTTGGCCGATTGTGACCGAAAGTAGAAGAATTTGGGTGAGTTTCGAACGAATTTGTGCTTGATTTTGCAGAATTTCATGCCAAATTTGAGAAAATCTGTGTGATTTCGAAGGGTTTTAGACAAAATGTGGGCGGGTTTGAAGAGATTTTGGCTCATTTTTGAGAAATTTCGCTCGCAGTTTCGAATAATTTGGACGTCTTGTGGGCTGATTTTAACGGTTTTTGACACAAAATGGCCGAGTTGGAAGAGATTTCGGGTGATTTTTGCGAATGTTTTGGCGCAGTTTTGAATGTTTTGGAAGAGTTTTCGGCTGATTTGAACTGTTTTTTGAGAAAGTGTCGGCCATTTTGAGGGAAATTCGGCTCAATTTCGGCCGAAATTTCAAAAACTGAGCTTGATTTTTTCGAAAATTTGGCCCATTGTGACCGAAAGTAGAAGAATTTGGGTGAGTTTCGAACGAATTTGTGCTTGATTTTGCAGAATTTCATGCCAAATTGGAGAAAATCTGTGTGATTTCGAAGGGTTTTAGACAAAATGTGGGCGGTTTTGAAGAGATTTGGGCTCATTTTTGAGAAATTTCGCTCGCAGTTTTGAATAATTTGGACGTCTTGTGGGCTGATTTTAACGGTTTTTGACACAAAATGGCCGAGTTGGAAGAGATTTCGGGTGATTTTTGCCAATGTTTTGGGGCAGTTTTGAATGTTTTGGAAGAGTTTTCGGCAGATTTGAACTGTTTTTTGAGAAAGTGTGGGCAATTTTGAGGGAAATTCGGCTCAATTTCGGCAGGCATTTCAAAAACTGAGCTTGATTTTTTCGAAAATTTGGCCGATTGTGACCGAAAGTAGAAGAATTTGGGTGAGTTTCGAACGAATTTGTGCTTGATTTTGCAGAATTTCATGCCAAATTTGAGAAAATCTTTGTGATTTCGAAGGGTTTTAGACAAAATGTGGGCGGGTTTGAAGAGGTTTTGGCTCATTTTTGAGAAATTTCGCTCGCAGTTTCGAATAATTTGGACGTCTTGTGGGCTGATTTTAACGGTTTTTGACACAAAATGGCCGAGTTGGAAGAGATTTCGGGTGATTTTTGCGAATGTTTTGGGGCAGTTTTGAATGTTTTGGAAGAGTTTTCGGCTGATTTGAACTGTTTTTTGAGAAAGTGTGGGCAATTTTGAGGGAAATTCGGCTCAATTTCGGCCGGCATTTCAAAAACTGAGCTTGATTTTTTCGAAAATTTGGCCCATTGTGACCGAAAGTAGAAGAATTTGGGTGAGTTTCGAACGAATTTGTGCTTGATTTTGCAGAATTTCATGCCAAATTGGAGAAAATCTGTGTGATTTCGAAGGGTTTTAGACAAAATGTGGGCGGTTTTGAAGAGATTTGGGCTCATTTTTGAGAAATTTCGCTCGCAGTTTTGAATAATTTGGACGTCTTGTGGGCTGATTTTAACGGTTTTTGACACAAAATGGCCGAGTTGGAAGAGATTTCGGGTGATTTTTGCCAATGTTTTGGGGCAGTTTTGAATGTTTTGGAAGAGTTTTCGGCTGATTTGAACTGTTTTTTGAGAAAGTGTGGGCAATTTTGAGGGAAATTCGGCTCAATTTCGGCAGGCATTTCAAAAACTGAGCTTGATTTTTTCGAAAATTTGGCCCATTGTGACCGAAAGTAGAAGAATTTGGGTGAGTTTCGAACGAATTTGTGCTTGATTTTGCAGAATTTCATGCCAAATTTGAGAAAATCTGTGTGATTTCGAAGGGTTTTAGACAAAATGTGGGCGGTTTTGAAGAGATTTTGGCTCATTTTTGAGAAATTTCGCTCGCAGTTTCGAATAATTTGGACGTCTTGTGGGCTGATTTTAACGGTTTTGGACACAAAATGGCCGAGTTGGAAGAGATTTCGGGGGATTTTTGCCAATGTTTTGGCGCAGTTTTGAATGTTTTGGAAGAGTTTTCGGCTGATTTGAACTGTTTTTTGAGAAAGTGTCGGCCATTTTGAGGGAAATTCGGCTCAATTTCGGCCGACATTTCAAAAACTGAGCTTGATTTTTTCGAAAATTTGGCCCATTGTGACCGAAAGTAGAAGAATTTGGGGGAGTTTCGAACGAATTTGTGCTTGATTTTGCAGAATTTCATGCCAAATTTGAGAAAATCTGTGTGATTTCGAAGGGTTTTAGACAAAATGTGGGCGGTTTTGAAGAGATTTTGACTGATTTTTGAGAAATTTCGCTCGCAGTTTCGAATAACTTGGACGTCTTGTGGGCTGATTTTAACGGTTTTTGACACAAAATGGCCGAGTTGGAAGAGATTTCGGGTGATTTTTGCCAATGTTTTGGCGCAGTTTTGAATGTTTTGGAAGAGTTTTCGGCTGATTTGAACTGTTTTTTGAGAAAGTGTGGGCCATTTTGAGGGAAATTCGGCTCAATTTCGGCCGACATTTCAAAAACTGAGCTTGATTTTTTCGAAAATTTGGCCCGTTGTGACCGAAAGTAGAAGAATTTGGGTGAGTTTCCAACGAATTTTTGCTTGATTTTGCAGAATTTCATGCCAAATTGGAGAAAATCTGTGTGATTTCGAAGGGTTTTAGACAAAATGTGGGCGGTTTTGAAGAGATTTTGGCTCATTTTTGAGAAATTTCGCTCGCAGTTTCGAATAATTTGGACGTCTTGTGGGCTGATTTTAACGGTTTTTGACACAAAATGGCCGAGTTGGAAGAGATTTCGGGTGATTTTTGCCAATGTTTTGGCGCAGTTTTGAATGTTTTGGAAGAGTTTTCGGCTGATTTGAACTGTTTTTTGAGAAAGTGTTTGTAATTTTGAGGGAAATTCGGCTCAATTTCGGCCGGCATTTCAAAAACTGAGCTTGATTTTTTCGAAAATTTGGCCCATTGTGACCGAAAGTAGAAGAATTTGGGTGAGTTTCGAACGAATTTATGCTTGTTTTTGCAGAATTTCATGCCAAATTGGAGAAAATCTGTGTGATTTCGAAGGGTTTTAGGCAAAATGTGAGCGAGTTTCAAGAGATTTTGGCTGATTTTTGAGAAATTTCGCGCGCAGCTTCGAATAATTTGGACGTCTTGTGGGCTAATTTTAACGGTTTTTGACACAAAATGGCCGAGTTGGAAGAGATTTCGGGTGATTTTTGCCAATGTTTTGGCGCAGTTTTGAATGTTTTGGAAGAGTTTTCGGCTGATTTGAACTGTTTTTTGAGAAAGTGTGGGCCATTTTGAGGGAAATTCGGCTCAATTTCGGCCGGCATTTCAAAAACTGAGCTTGATTTTTTCGAAAATTTGGCCCATTGTGACCGAAAGTAGAAGAATTTGGGTGAGTTTCGAACGAATTTGTGCTTGATTTTGCAGAATTTCGTGCCAAATTGGAGAAAATCTGTGTGATTTCGAAGGGTTTTAGACAAAATGTGGGCGGTTTTGAAGAGATTTTGGCTCATTTTTGAGAAATTTCGCTCGCAGTTTCGAATAATTTGGAAGTCTTGTGGGCTGATTTTAACGGTTTTTGACACAAAATGGCCGAGTTGGAAGAGATTTCGGGTGATTTTTGCGAATGTTTTGGGGCAGTTTTGAATGTTTTGGAAGAGTTTTCGGCTGATTTGAACTGTTTTTTGACAAATTGTCGGCCATTTTGAGGGAAATTCGGCTCAATTTCGGCCGACATTTCAAAAACTGAGCTTGATTTTTTCGAAAATTTGGCCCATTGTGACCGAAAGTAGAAGAATTTGGGTGAGTTTCGAACGAATTTGTGCTTGATTTTGCAGAATTTCAAGCCAAATTTGAGAAAATCTGTGTGATTTCGAAGGGTTTTAGACAAAATGTGGGCGGTTTTGAAGAGGTTTTGGCTGATTTTTCAGAAATTTCGCTCGCAGTTTCGAATAATTTGGACGTCTTGTGGGCTGATTTTAACGGTTTTTGACACAAAATGGCCGAGTTGGAAGAGATTTCGGGTGATTTTTCCGAATGTTTTGGGGCAGTTTTGAATGTTTTGGAAGAGTTTTCGGCTGATTTGAACTGTTTTTTAAGAAAGTGTCGGCCATTTTGAGGGAAATTCGGCTCAATTTCGACCGAAATTTCAAAAACTGAGCTTGATTTTTTCGAAAATTTGGCCCATTGTGACCGAAAGTAGAAGAATTTGGGTGAGTTTCGAACGAATTTGTGCTTGTTTTTGCAGAATTTCATGCCAAATTGGAGAAAATCTGTGTGATTTCGAAGGGTTTTAGACAAAATGTGGGCGGTTTTGAAGAGATTTTGGCTCATTTTTGAGAAATTTCGCGCGCAGTTTCGAATAATTTGGACGTCTTGTGGGCTGATTTTAACGGTTTTTGACACAAAATGGCCGAGTTGGAAGAGATTTCGTGTGATTTTTCCGAATGTTTTGGGGCAGTTTTGAATGTTTTGGAAGAGTTTTCGGCTGATTTGAACTGTTTTTTGAGAAAGTGTGGGCAATTTTGAGGGAAATTCGGCTCAATTTCGGCCGACATTTCAAAAACTGAGCTTGATTTTTTCGAAAATTTGGCCCATTGTGACCGAAAGTAGAAGAATTTGGGTGAGTTTCGAACGAATTTGTGCTTGATTTTGCAGAATTTCATACCATATTGGAGAAAATCTGTGTGATTTCGAAGGGTTTTAGACAAAATGTGGGCGGTTTTGAAGAGATTTTGGCTGATTTTTGAGAAATTTCGCGCGCAGTTTCGAATAATTTGGACGTCTTGTGGGCTGATTTTAACGGTTTTTGACACAAAATGGCCGAGTTGGAAGAGATTTCGGGTGATTTTTGCCAATGTTTTGGGGCAGTTTTGAATGTTTTCGAAGAGTTTTCGGCTGATTTGAACTGTTTTTTGAGAAAGTGTCGGCCATTTTGAGGGAAATTCGGCTCAATTTCGGCAGGCATTTCAAAATCTGAGCTTGATTTTTTCGAAAATTTGGCCGGTTGTGACCGAAAGTAGAAGAATTTGGGTGAGTTTCGAACGAATTTGTGCTTGATTTTGCAGAATTTCATGCCAAATTGGAGAAAATCTGTGTGATTTCGAAGGGTTTTAGACAAAATGTGGGCGGTTTTGAAGAGATTTTGGCTCATTTTTGAGAAATTTCGCGCGCAGTTTCGAATAATTTGGACGTCTTGTGGGCTGATTTTAACGGTTTTTGACACAAAATGGCCGAGTTGGAAGAGATTTCGGGGGATTTTTGCGAATGTTTTGGGGCAGTTTTGAATGTTTTGGAAGAGTTTTCGGCTGATTTGAACTGTTTTTTGAGAAAGTGTGGGCCATTTTGAGGGAAATTCGGCTCAATTTCGGCCGGCATTTCAAAAACTGAGCTTGATTTTTTCGAGAATTTGGCCCATTGTGACCGAATGTAGAAGAATTTGGGTGAGTTTCGAACGAATTTGTGCTTGATTTTGCAGAATTTCATGCCAAATTTGAGAAAATCTGTGTGATTTCGAAGGGTTTTAGACAAAATGTGGGCGGTTTTGAAGAGATTTTGGCTGATTTTTGAGAAATTTCGCGCGCAGTTTCGAATAATTTGGACGTCTTGTGGGCTGATTTTAACGGTTTTTGACACAAAATGGCCGAGTTGGAAGAGATTTCGGGGGATTTTTGCGAATGTTTTGGGGCAGTTTTGAATGTTTTGGAAGAGTTTTCGGCTGATTTGAACTGTTTTTTGAGAAAGTGTCGGCCATTTTGAGGGAAGTTCGGCTCAATTTCGGCCGACATTTCAAAAACTGAGCTTGATTTTTTCGAGAATTTGGCCCATTGTGACCGAAAGTAGAAGAATTTGGGTGAGTTTCGAACGAATTTGTGCTTGATTTTGCAGAATTTCATGCCAAATTTGAGAAAATCTGTGTGATTTCGAAGGGTTTTAGACAAAATGTGGGCGGTTTTGAAGAGATTTTGGCTCATTTTTGAGAAATTTCGCTCGCAGTTTCGAATAATTTGGAAGTCTTGTGGGCTGATTTTAACGGTTTTTGACACAAAATGGCCGAGTTGGAAGAGATTTCGGGTGATTTTTGCGAATGTTTTGGGGCAGTTTTGAATGTTTTGGAAGAGTTTTCGGCTGATTTGAACTGTTTTTTGAGAAAGTGTTTGTAATTTTGAGGGAAATTCGGCTCAATTTCGGCCGGCATTTCAAAAACTGAGCTTGATTTTTTCGAAAATTTGGCCCATTGTGACCGAAAGTAGAAGAATTTGGGTGAGTTTCGAACGAATTTATGCTTGTTTTTGCAGAATTTCATGCCAAATTGGAGAAAATCTGTGTGATTTCGAAGGGTTTTAGGCAAAATGTGGGCGGTTTTGAAGAGATTTTGGCTGATTTTTGAGAAATTTCGCTCGCAGTTTCGAATAATTTGGACGTCTTGTGGGCTGATTTTAACGGTTTTTGACACAAAATGGCCGAGTTGGAAGAGATTTCGGGTGATTTTTGCGAATGTTTTGGGGCAGTTTTGAATGTTTTGGAAGAGTTTTCGGCTGATTTGAACTGTTTTTTGAGAAAGTGTGGGCCATTTTGAGGGAAATTCGGCTCAATTTCGGCCGGCATTTCAAAAACTGAGCTTGATTTTTTCGAAAATTTGGCCCATTGTGACCGAAAGTAGAAGAATTTGGGTGATTTTCGAACGAATTTGTGCTTGATTTTGCAGAATTTCATGCCAAATTTGAGAAAATCTGTGTGATTTCGAAGGGTTTTAGACAAAATGTGGGCGGTTTTGAAGAGATTTTGGCTGATTTTTTAGAAATTTCGCTCGCAGTTTCGAATAATTTGGACGTCTTGTGGGCTGATTTTAACGGTTTTTGACACAAAATGGCCGAGTTGGAAGAGATTTCTGGGATTTTTGCCAATGTTTTGGCGCAGTTTTGAATGTTTTGGAAGAGTTTTCGGCTGATTTGAACTGTTTTTTGAGAAAGTGTGGGCCATTTTGAGGGAAATTCGGCTCAATTTCGGCCGGTATTTCAAAAACTGAGCTTGATTTTTTCGAAAATTTGGCCCATTGTGACCGAAAGTAGAAGAATTTGGGGGAGTTTCGAACGAATTTGTGCTTGATTTTGCAGAATTTCATGCCAAATTTGAGAAAATCTGTGTGATTTCGAAGGGTTTTAGACAAAATGTGGGCGGTTTTGAAGAGATTTTGGCTCATTTTTGAGAAATTTCGCGCGGAGTTTCGAATAATTTGGACGTCTTGTGGGCTGATTTTAACGGTTTTTGACACAAAATGGCCGAGTTGGAAGAGATTTCGGGTGATTTTTGCGAATGTTTTGGGGCAGTTTTGAATGTTTTGGAAGAGTTTTCGGCTGATTTGAACTGTTTTTTGAGAAAGTGTGGGCAATTTTGAGGGAAATTCGGCTCAATTTCGGCCGGCATTTCAAAAACTGAGCTTGATTTTTTCGAAAATTTGGCCCATTGTGACCGAAAGTAGAAGAATTTGGGGGAGTTTCGAACGAATTTGTGCTTGATTTTGCAGAATTTCATGCCAAATTGGAGAAAATCTGTGTGATTTCGAAGGGTTTTAGACAAAATGTGGGCGGTTTTGAAGAGATTTTGGCTCATTTTTGAGAAATTTCGCTCGCAGTTTCGAATAATTTGGACGTCTTGTGGGCTGATTTTAACGGTTTTTGACACAAAATGGCCGAGTTGGAAGAGATTTCGGGTGATTTTTGCCAATGTTTTGGGGCAGTTTTGAATGTTTTGGAAGAGTTTTCGGCTGATTTGAACTGTTTTTTGAGAAAGTGTGGGCAATTTTGAGGGAAATTCGGCTCAATTTCGGCCGGCATTTCAAAAACTGAGCTTGATTTTTTCGAAAATTTGGCCCATTGTGACCGAAAGTAGAAGAATTTGGGTGAGTTTCGAACGAATTTGTGCTTGTTTTGGCAGAATTTCATGCCAAATTTGAGAAAATCTGTGTGATTTCGAAGGGTTTTAGACAAAATGTGGGCGGTTTTGAAGAGATTTTGGCTGATTTTTTAGAAATTTCGCTCGCAGTTTCGAATAATTTGGACGTCTTGTGGGCTGATTTTAACGGTTTTTGACACAAAATGGCCGAGTTGGAAGAGATTTCGGGGGATTTTTGCCAATGTTTTGGCGCAGTTTTGAATGTTTTGGAAGAGTTTTCGGCTGATTTGAACTGTTTTTTGAGAAAGTGTCGGCCATTTTGAGGGAAATTCGGCTCAATTTCGGCCGACATTTCAAAAACTGAGCTTGATTTTTTCGAAAATTTGGCCCATTGTGACCGAAAGTAGAAGAATTTGGGGGAGTTTCGAACGAATTTGTGCTTGATTTTGCAGAATTTCATGCCAAATTTGAGAAAATCTATGTGATTTCGAAGGGTTTTAGACAAAATGTGGGCGGTTTTGAAGAGATTTTGGCTCATTTTTGAGAAATTTCGCGCGCAGTTTCGAATAATTTGGACGTCTTGTGGGCTGATTTTAACGGTTTTTGACACAAAATGGCCGAGTTGGAAGAGATTTCGGGTGATTTTTGCGAATGTTTTGGGGCAGTTTTGAATGTTTTGGAAGAGTTTTCGGCTGATTTGAACTGTTTTTTGAGAAAGTGTGGGCAATTTTGAGGGAAATTCGGCTCAATTTCGGCCGACATTTCAAAAACTGAGCTTGATTTTTTCGAAAATTTAGCCCATTGTGACCGAAAGTAGAAGAATTTGGGGGAGTTTCGAACGGATTTGTGCTTGATTTTGCAGAATTTCATGCCAAATTGGAGAAAATCTGTGTGATTTCGAAGGGTTTTAGACAAAATGTGGGCGGTTTTGAAGAGATTTTGGCTCATTTTTGAGAAATTTCGCGCGCAGTTTCGAATAATTTGGACGTCTTGTGGGCTGATTTTAACGGTTTTTGACACAAAATGGCCGAGTTGGAAGAGATTTCGGGGGATTTTTGCCAATGTTTTGGCGCAGTTTTGAATGTTTTGGAAGAGTTTTCGGCTTATTTGAACTGTTTTTTGAGAAAGTGTCGGCCATTTTGAGGGAAATTCGGCTCAATTTCGGCCGGCATATAAAAAACTGAGCTTGATTTTTTCGAAAATTTGGCCCATTGTGACCGAAAGTAGAAGAATTTGGGTGATTTTCGAACGAATTTGTGCTTGATTTTGCAGAATTTCATGCCAAATTTGAGAAAATCTGTGTGATTTCGAAGGGTTTTAGACAAAATGTGGGCGGTTTTGAAGAGATTTTGGCTCATTTTTGAGAAATTTCGCGCGCAGTTTCGAATAATTTGGACGTCTTGTGGGCTGATTTTAACGGTTTTTGACACAAAATGGCCGAGTTGGAAGAGATTTAGGGTGATTTTTGCCAATGTTTTGGGGCAGTTTTGAATGTTTTGGAAGAGTTTTCGGCTGATTTGAACTGTTTTTTGAGAAAGTGTGGGCAATTTTGAGGGAAATTCGGCTCAATTTCTGGCGGCATTTCAAAAAGTGACCTTGATTTTTTCGAAAATTTGGCCGGTTGTGACCGAAAGTAGAAGAATTTGGGTGAGTTTCGAACGGATTTGTGCTTGGTTTTGCAGAATTTCATGCGAAATTGGAGAAAATCTGTGTGATTTCGAAGGGTTTTAGACAAAATGTGGGCGGTTTTGAATAGATTTTGGCTGATTTTTGAGAAATTTCGCTCGCAGTTTCGAATAATTTGGACGTCTTGTGGGCTGATTTTAACGGTTTTTGAGACAAAATGGCCGAGTTGGAAGAGATTTCGGGTGATTTTTGCGAATGTTTTGGGGTAGTTTTGAATGTTTTGGAAGAGTTTTCGGCTGATTTGAACTGTTTTTTGAGAAAGTGTGGGCAATTTTGAGGGAAATTCGGCTCAATTTCGGCCGGCATTTCAAAAACTGAGCTTGATTTTTTCGAGAATTTGGCCCATTGTGACCGAAAGTAGAAGAATTTGGATGAGTTTCGAACGAATTTGTGCTTGATTTTGCAGAATTTCATGTCAAATTTGAGAAAATCTGTGTGATTTCGAAGGGTTTTAGAGAAAATGTGGGCGGTTTTGAAGAGATTTTGGCTGATTTTTGAGAAATTTCGCTCGCAGTTTCGAATAATTTGGACGTCTTGTGGGCTGATTTTAACGTTTTTTGACACAAAATGGCCGAGTTGGAAGAGATTTCGGGTGATTTTTGCGAATGTTTTGGGGTAGTTTTGAATGTTTTGGAAGAGTTTTCGGCTGATTTGAACTGTTTTTTGAGAAAGTGTAGACAATTTTGAGGGAAATTCGGCTCAATTTCGGCCGGCATTTCAAAAACTGAGCTTGATTTTTTCGAGAATTTGGCCGATTGTGACCGAAAGTAGAAGAATTTGGGTGAGTTTCGAAAGAATTTATGCTTGGTTTTGCAGAATTTCATACGCAATATGAGAAAATCTGTGTGATTTCGAAGGGTTTTAGACAAAATGTGAGCGAGTTTCAATAGATTTTGGCTGATTTTTGAGAAATTTCGCGCGCAGTTTCGAATAATTTGGACGTCTTGTGGGCTGATTTTAACGGTTTTTGACACAAAATGGCCGAGTTGGAAGAGATTTCTGGTGATTTTTGCGAAAATTTGGGGGCAGTTTTGAATGATTGGAAGAGATTTCGGCTGATTTGAACTGTTTTTTGAGAAAGTGTGGGCAATTTTGAAGGAAATTCTGCTCAATTTCGGCAGGCATTTCAAAAACTGAGCTTGATTTTTTCGAGATTTTGGCCGATTGTGACTGAAAGTAGAAGAATTTGGGTGGGTTTCGAACGAATTTGTGCTTGTTCTTGGAGAATTTCATGTCAAATTTGAGAAAATCTGTGTGATTTTGAAGGGTTTTAGACAAAATGTGGGCGGTTTTGAAGAGATTTTGGCTCATTTTTGAGAAATTTCGGGCGCAGTTTTGAATAATTTGGACGTCTTTTGGGCTGATTTTAACTGTTTTTGAGACAAAATGGCCGAGTTTGAAGAGATTTCGGGTGATTTTTGCGAATGTTTTGGGGCAATTTTGAATGTTTTGGAAGAGTTTTCGGCTGATTTGAACTGTTTTTTGAGAAAGTGTCGGCAATTTTGAGGGAAATTCGGCTCAATTTCGGCCTGCATTTCAAAAACTGAGCTTGATTTTTTCGGGAATTTGGCCGATTGTGACCGAAAGTAGAAGAATTTGGGTGAGTTTCGAACGAATTTGTGCTTGTTTTTGCAGAATTTCATACGAAATTTGAGAAAATCTGTGTGATTTCGAACGGTTTTAGACAAAATGTGGGCGAGTTTGAAGAGATTTTGGCTGATTTTTGAGAAATTTCGGGCGCAGTTTTGAATGATTTGGAAGTCTTGTGGGCTGATTTTAACGGTTTTTGAGACAAAATGGCCGAGTTGGAAGAGATTTCGGGTGATTTTTGCGAAAATTTGGGGGCAGTTTTGAATGATTTGGAAGAGATTTCGGCTGATTTGAACTGTTTTTTGAGAAAGTGTGGGCAATTTTAAAGGAAATTCTGCTCAATTTCGGCCGACATTTCAAAAACTGAGCTTGATTTTTTCGAGATTTTGGCCGATTGTGACCGAAAGTAGAAGAATTTGGGTGGGTTTCGAATGAATTTGTGCTTGTTCTTGGAGAATTTCATGTCAAATTTGAGAAAATCTGTGTGATTTCGAAGGGTTTTAGACAAAATGTGGGCGGTTTTGAAGAGATTTTGGCTGATTTTTGAGAAATTTCGCACGCAGTTTTGAATAATTTGGCCGTCTTGTGGGCTGATATTAACGGTTTTTGAGACAAAATGGCCGAGTTGGAAGAGATTTCGGGTGATTTTTGCGAAAAATTTAGGGGCAGTTTTGAATGATTTGCAAGGGTTTTCGGCTGATTTGAACTGTTTTTTGAGAAAGTGTGGGCGATTTTGAGGGAAATTCGGCTCAATTTCGGCCGGCATTTGAAAAACTGAGGTTGATGTTTTCGGGAATTTGGCCGCTTGTGACAGAAAGTAGGAGAATTTTGGTGGGTTTCGAATGAATTTGTGCTTGTTCTTGGAGAATTTCATGCGAAATTTGAGAAAATCTATGTGATTTTGAAGGGTTTTAGACAAAATGTGGGCGGTTTTGAAGAGCTTTTGGCTGATTTTTGAGAAATTTCGGGCGCAGTTTTGAATAATTAGGACGTCTTTTGGGCTGATTTTAACGGTTTTTTGAGACAAAATGGCCGAGTTGGAAGAGATTTCGGGTGATGTTTGCGAATATTTGGGGGCAGTTTTGAATGATTTGGAAGAGTTTTCGGCTGATTTGAACTGTTTTTTGAGAAAGTGTGGGCGACTTTGACGGAAATGCGGCTAAATTTCGGCTGGAATTTGAAAAACTGAGGTTGATTTTTTCGAGAATTTACCCGATTGTGACCGAATTCAGGAGAATTTGGGTGGGTTTGGAATGAATTTGTGCTTGTTTTTGTAGAATTTGATGCGAAATTTGAGAAAATCTGTGTGATTTTGAAGGGTTTTACAGAAATTGTGGGCGAGTTTGAAGAGATTTTGGCTGATTTTTGAGAAATTTCAGGCGCAGTTTTGAATGATCTGGACGTCTTGTGGGCTGATTTTAACGGTTTTTTGAGACAAAATGGCCGAGTTTGAAAAGATTTGGGGTGATTTTTTAGTAAATTTGAGGGCAGTTTTGAATGATTTGGAATAGTTTTCGGCTAATTTGAACTGTTTTTTGAGAAAGTGTGGGCTATTTTGAGGGAAATACGGCTAAATTCCGAGTGGCCCGTCAGAAACTGAGGTTGATTTTTACCAGAATTTAGCTGATTGGCACCGAATATGGAAGAATTTGGGTGGGTTTGGAATGAATTGTTGCTTGTTTTTGCAGAATTTCATGCGAAATTTGAGAAAATCTATGTGATTTCGAAGGGTTTTAGACAAAATGTGGGCGTTTTTGAAGAGATTTTGGCTGATTTTTGAGAAATTTCGGCCGCAGTTATGAATGATTTGGACGTCTTTTGGGCTGATTTTAACAGTTTTTTGAGACAAAATGGCCGAGTTTGAAGAGTTTTCGGGTGATTTTTGAGTACATTTGGGGGCAGTTTTGAATGATTTTGAAGAGTTTTCGTCTGATTTCAACTGTTTTTTGAGAAAGTGTGGGCCATTTTGAGGGAAATTCGGCTGATTTTTTAGAAATTTCGCGCGCAGTTTTGAATAATGAGGACGTCTTTTGGGCTGATTTTAACGGTTTTTTGAGACAAAATTGCCGAGTTTGAAGAGATTTTGGGTGATTTTTGCGAAAAATTTGGGGCAGTTTTGAATGATTTGGAAGAGTTTTCGGCTGATTTGAACTGTTGTTTGAGAAAGTGTGGGCGATTTTGAGGGAAATGCGGCTAAATTTCGGCCGTTATTTCAAAAACTGAGGTTGAATTTTTCGAGAATTTGCTCGATTGTGACCGAATTCAGAAGAATTTGGATGAGTTTGGAATGAATTTGTGCTTGTTTTTGTAGAATTTCATGCCAAATTTGAGAAAATCTGTGTGATTTTGAACTGTTTTAGACAAAATGTGGGCGAGTTTGAAGAGATTTTGGCTTATTTTTGAGAAATTTCAGGCGCAGTTTTGAATAATTTGGACGTCTTTTGGGCTGATTTTAACGGTTTTTTGAGACAAAATGGCCGAGTTTGAAGAGATTTCGGGTGATTTTTGCGAATATTTGGGGTCAGTTTTGAATGATTTGGAAGAGTTTTCGGCTGATTTGAACTGTTTTTTGAGAAAGTGTGGGCGATTTTGAGGGAAATGCGGCTAAATTTCGGACGGCATTTGAGAAACTGAGGTTGATTTTTTCGAGAATTTGGCCGATTGTGACCGAATTCAGAAGAATTTGGGTGGGTTTTGAATGAATTGTTGCTTGTTTTTGTAGAATTTCATGCGAAATTTGAGAAAATCTATGTGATTTTGAAGGGTTTTAGAGAAAATGTGGGCGAGTTTGAAGAGATTTTGGCTGATTTTTGAGACATTTCAGGCGCAGTTTTGAATGATCTGGACGTCTTGTGGGCTGATTTTAACGGTTTTTTGAGACAAAATGGCCGAGTTTGAAAAGATTTCGGGTGATTTTCGCCAAAGTTTTGGGGCAGTTTTGAATGATTTGGGAGAGCTTTCGGCTGATTTGAACTGTTTTTTGAGAAAGTGTGGGCTATTTTGAGGGAAATACGGCTAAATTCCGAGTGGCCAGTCAGAAACTGAGGTTGATTTTTACGAGAATTTGGCTGATTGTCACCGAATGTAGAAGAATTTGGGTGGGTTTGGAATGAATTGTTCCTTGTTTTTGTAGAATTTGATACGAAATTTGAGAAAATCTATGTGATTTTGAAGGGTTTTAGACAAAATGTGGGCGAGTTTGAAGAGATTTTGGCTGATTTTTGAGCAATTTCGGGCTCAGTTTTGAATGACCTGGACGTCTTGTGGGCTGATTTTAACGGTTTTTTGAGACAAAGTGGCTGAGTTTGAAGAGATTTCGGGTGATTTTCGCCAAAGTTTTGGGGCAGTTTTGAATGATTTGGAAGAGTTTTCGACTAATTTGAACTGTTTTTTGAGAAAGTGTGGGCTATTTTGAGGGAAATACGGCAAAATTCCGTGTGGCCCGTCAGAAACTGAGGTTTATTTTTACTAGAATTTGGCTGATTGTCACCGAATGTTGAAGAATTTGGGTGGCTTTTGAATGAATTTGTGCTTGTTTTTGTAGAATTTGATGCCAAATTTGAGAAAACCTGTGTGATTTTGAAGGGATTTAGAGAAAATGTGGGCGAGTTTGAAGAGATTTTGGCTGATTTTTGAGAAATTTCGGGTGCAGTTTTGAATGATTTGGACGCCTCGTGGGCTGATTTTAACGGATTTTTGAGACGAAATGGCCGCGTTTGAAGAGATTTCGGGTGATTCTTGAGTAAATTTTGGGGCAGTTTTGAATGATTTGGAAGAGTTTTCTGCAGATTTGAACTGTTTTTTGAGAAAGTGTGGGGTATTTTGACGGAAATACGTCTAAATTCCGTGTGGCCCGTCAGAAACTGAGGTTGACTTTTACGAGAATTTGGCTGATTGTGACCGAATGTGGAAGAATTTGGGTGGGTTTGGAATGAATTGTTACTTGTTTTTGTAGAATTTGATGCGAAATTTGAGAAAATCTGTGTGATTTTGAGGGGTTTTAGGGAAAATGTGGGCGATTTTGAAGAGATTTTGGCTGATTTTTGAGCAATTTCGGGCGCAGTTTTGAATGATTTGCACGTCTTGTGGGCTGATTTTAACGGTTTTTTGAGACAAAATGGCCGAGTTTGAAGAGATTACGGGTGATTTTTTAGTAAATTTGGGGGCAGTTTTCATTGATTTGGAAGAGTTTTCTGCTAATTTGAACTGTTTTTTGAGAAAATGTGGGCTGATTTGAAGGAAATACGGCTAAATTTCGGGCGGCACTTGAGAAACTGAGGTTGAATTTTACGAGAATTTGGCTGATTGTGACCGAATGTGGAAGAATTTGGGTGGATTTTGAATGAATTGTTGCTTGTTTTTGGAGATTTTGATGCGAAATTTGAGAAAATCTGTGTGATTTTGAAGGGTTTTAGAGAAAATGTGGGCGACTTTGAAGAGATTTTGGGTGATTTTTGAGAAAATTCGGGTGCAGTTTTGAATGATTTGGACGTCTTGTGGGCTGATTTTAACGGTTTTTTGAGAAAAATGGCCGAGTTTGAAGAGATTTTGGGTGAGTTGTGAGTAAATTTGGGGGCAGTTTTCATTGATTTGGAAGAGTTTTCTGCTAATTTGAAGTGTTTTTTGAGAAAGTGTGGGTTATTTTGACGGAAATACGGCTAAATTCCGTGTGGCCCGTCAGAAACTGAGGTTGATTTTTACGAGAATTTGGCTGATTGTGACCGGATGTGGAAGAATTTGGGTGGGTTTGGAATGAATTGTTGCTTGTTTTTGGAGAATTTGATGCGAAATTTGAGAAAATCTGTGTGATTTTGAAGGGTTTTAGAGAAAATGTGGGCGATTTTCAAGAGATTTTGGGTGATTTTTGTGAAATTTCAAAACTACGCCCAAAATGTCTCCAAAATCAGCCAAAATCTCTTCAAACTCGCCCACGTTCTCTCTAAAACCCCTCAGAAACACCCAAATTTTCTGAAAAATCCAATGAAATTCTCACAAAACAAGCAAAAATGCCTTCAAAACCGCCACAAATTCTTCCACATTCGGCCACAATCTACCAAACTATCTAAGAAATCAGCCTTAATTTCTTAAATACCGGCCGAAATTTCTCCGATTTCCGTCAACATTGGCCACAGTTTCTCCAAAATCCGTCAAAATCAGCCGAGAAAACCTTCCAAACCATTTAAAACTTTGCCAAAAATTTCTCCAAAACCAGTCAGAATTCTTCCACATTCGGTCAGAATCAGCCAAATTATCTAAGAAAGCAACCAAAATTTCTCCAAAAACCGCCGAAATTTCTCTGAATTCTTCAAAATCGGCCACAATTTATCCAAAATCCGTCAAAATCAGACGAAAACTCTTCCAAATCAGTCAATACCAGCAAAAAATTTGTTCTCGAGAATTTTAAAACCTTGGGAATTTCAATTTCTCGGGAATTTGAAATTCTCGTGCATGTCCAACTCTCGGGAATTTGAAATTCTCGTCAATGTCGAATTCTCGAGAATTTCAAATTCTTGGGAATTGCCATTTCTCGGCTATTTGAAATTCTCGTCAATTTCGAACTCTCGAAATTTCACATTTTCGGAAATTTCAAACTCCCGGCAATTTCAGCTTCTTCGAGTTTTCAAATCCCCCACTATTTCGGATTCCTATGAGTTCTCAGCAATTTCAAACTGGAGATTTTGAAATTCCAGAGAATTTCAAATTCTCAGTAGTTTAAAATTCTCGAGATTTTCAAACTCTAGAGAATTTCATAATATCGGGAATTTTAAATCCCACACACATTGACATTCCCCAAGGTTTTGAAATTCTAGACTATTTTCAGTTCCCGATAATGGAAATCTGGCGTTTATGCAATTCCCAGCAATATCAAATTCTCGACTTTGAAATTCCCGAGAATTTCACATTCTCGCACATTTCAAATTCTTTGGAGTTGTACGTTTTCCAAAGAGTTATCAAGTTTCTGGTTTCAGAAAACAACGCTGTAATCATAATACGAGAGAGAGAGAGAGAGAGAGAGAGAGAGAGAGAGAGAGAGAGAGAGAGAGAGAGAGAGAGAGTATAACAGACAGTTTCCGCCTTTACCGCAGGGTGTTTAAGGGCGATAGTGACCGTCTTCCGTTTAGATTTATTAGCCGTTATGGCTGAAGGCAGCCACTTTCTCTCTCTCTCTCTCTCTCTCTCTCTCTCTCTCTCAGTAAGTTTAATTAGCTTAATTATAGCTTTGCTATTCCTAATTCGTTTTAGACCCGAGCATAAGCATGCTTTTGCCATCATTTTTACTGAAAGCGTTATGTGGGAATCATTCGGGGCCATTTTGTTTGTCTGGCTTATACGTGGGGATGGGGTGTTTGATGGGTGGTGTTGGAGCGGGGCGGGGGAGGAAGCGTAGGCGGGCCAGGGCGATTCAAATTTCAAACATCCGCCCACCTAGAGCCTCCTCTCAAAGCCTTCGGAGTTCCTGCTCCCAATGCTTAACAGGCTCTTTCTCGTGACAAAAGACAACAGTTAATTAAGGGTAGTCATCCGTACTTAAGTTTAAGTGTAAGTTATTTCCTTTTCTGTCACTTACACCTGCGCTCATTTTCCTGTAATAATAAATACTTGTGATAAATTGAAGCCAAGATCAAATCCTTCCTCGCGCACGAACACTGTTGTGGTGTGCGTGGCATTCCCCTCCCCCCGCCCCGCCCTTTGGACAGTGTGCGGGACTCTCTCTCTCTCTCTCTCTCTCTCTCTCTCTCTCTCATAATAAAAAGATGAACTACGCACACACATACATGATAGCTTGGGGGAATTTTTTCCCACTTGGATAGGATAAGCATAGTGCCTTCTTTTGCCCATATATTAAGTTTCATTAAAGGATATATGCAGGGGGAGAGAGAGAGAGAGAGAGAGAGAGAGAGAGAGATTTTTCCGTAAGCTAAGTAATCGAAACGTGTGTTGGGGGGGTGGGGCTTGTGGGTAGGTGTTGGTGGGGGAGAGAAGCGTAGGCAGGCATTTCGAAATTCAAACCACGCGGCAACAGACCGTCCTGTTTTTATTCTCCCAGTGCTTCATTAATGGCTTTCACTTCGCCTTCCACTACAGTTCAAGAACCGTGACAAAAGGCAATAATTGATTTAGTGTAGTCATTCTTTCTTCAATTCAGTGAAAGGTACTTCATTACCTATATAATATTACTTGCACTTGCAACCAGTGCAAGGATCACTTCTTCAATTGAGTTGAAGTCGGGGTTGAAGCCTTGTACACGAACGCAGTTGTGATATCCGTATCATTGTCCACCCACGTGCAATCCCTTTGGGCTGTGACAACATGGAACCAGGCGCAGCGTCTGTATCAGAGGGTTTCCTCCTTACGTCCCCCTACCGTAAAGTTGAATATTATATATGTTTTTATTTGTTATAAGTCCCTGATCCATTGGCAGATTGGTTGTAAATTTCAGAGCCCGCCCAGAAATGAGCCGTTTGCTAAGGCCGAGAAACAAGTTACTGTGGTAGCGAGAGAGAGGGGGTGGGGCTGGATTGGGGTGGGGGTATAGAGGGACCCCTGCCAGGCACCCTATCACTGGGCAACTTTCGGCATTAAACGCTTGAACATAAGGACGAGAATTCTCTGATGGGTTAGGGATGGGTTTTGTCCACATTTTTACGGCTTCCGCAATATTTAGTCTTCGGTATATGATATAATAGGTTGACCGCCCATGTTACCTCGACACACCGTTGGGTGGGAGGGTCAGCCGGGGGCTCACCCGCGGGGTCCTTCCCTCATTGGTCCCGACGGGAGCACGGGTGCCTTTCGGGTAAGGGGCAGGGGAGGGGGGAGGGGCGGGTTTATGGGCAGCGAGAGGCCGACGCCCCTCTCTCTCTCTCTCTCTCTCGCGTGCGCACTCACAGCTCTACTCTTTTCCTCATGGCTGTAACTTTGTTCCTATATCTGTATACATTCACCTTCGTGAATCAGTCATGTATATGTATATGCACACACAATGCGTGTATGCAATGACATCAGTGTTGCCGTAAATCCGTAGCTACTGGTGACGTCAAATTTCCGACGTTTTCTATTCCGCAATTTTCGGCAAGATTGTTGAAGAAAAGGGCAGCAACTCCAACACCTAATCAGACACTGTTGTAAAGTAGAGAGTAAAATATAGGTTTACCGTTGATGAAGTTTCAGGTCCCGTTCCCACCATTAGTTCAGATATGAGCAGGACCATCAAGCGGGTGTACATGTGGTTGCGTTGCAATTCGATATCAGGTGACGTTATTAAGCGTTTGATCAAAATTCGTGCTGAATCAGACTTTTGCTCTCTTAAATTGCAAATTGGAGAGAGAGAGAGAGAGAGCATGTGTTGCCACTCCTACTCTTTTTAACTAATTGCTGTTGTGATACACTCTGTGGGAAGGTGAAAGCTTGAGATTGAAAGAAAACTGATGTATCTCAAAAACGTCCTTATCAAAACAAGTATTTCATCATATACATTGTCAAAAATAGTAATGAAGGCAACATAAAACAACTAGTGAAATTAACAAACTGCATTTTTAATAGTTGTAATTATACAACATAATTAAACAAAAACAAATATATTACATCACCAGTAACATTATTCTTTCAGACACAAAATCATTTCCCTACTAGGTTCAAAAACATTGCAGCCACCTTGCTTGGAAGCACATTCACTCAGAGCTATTAATGATTTTACAGTTTCTACCTGAAGTCGTCGATTTCTTGGCTTTCTCTTAGTTAAATTGACCTTGGAAAATAGCCGCTCGGCACCAGCATTTGACAATGGCAGTGACAATATTTCTAAGGCAAATTTGCCAAAAACAGCAAACAGAGCATCACCACTGTCGTCAACAATATCCATGACATATTTGTAAAAATCATTAATGTTACATCTGGTGTTTTTAATTTCCTCGGGAAAGTCGTGCCACTGTATCCGTCTCCACTGATCATCCAAAGCCTGTCTGTCATAGTGATCAAGACGAGGTACTTCATGAATCAAATCACGTAAGGAAGGCACCTCAGTGCGTGTGGTCGGTTCAATGACCCGTTTAGGGTGTAAGTAAGATGCCAGTCTCCATAGCCTATTATTCATGTCAAATCTTTTACGAATTTCTTGACACTTTTCCTGGAAGTGCACTGCACCGATCGATATATTTCCTCTTGTGTGTGTGTGTGTGTGTCTGTGTGTGATCCATGATAAAGCACAAGGCAAAAAAAAAAAAAAAAAAAACAATCATAGCTGAATGGTAGATTATGCTCTGCTTGAAACACCGTGAACAGTATAGTTGCATAGGCCACACCACTCAACACATCCCCAGAGGGTGGTGAGGCACCTTCCTGCTGGTTGCTCGTGCCAGGCCGCTTGCTCGTGCCAGGTTGCTCACGTGCAGAAGGCACGATTGGAAGAAGTTGGGCTTTAGCCTTGAGGCGCTCATTATTAGCCACATGCTGCTTGCAGATGCGATGACGCTTTAGCATGTGCTGCTTGCAGATGCGATGACGCTTTAGCGAGGATATCTCTGCACTGAGTGCTCTGTGGCATACTGTGCAATACGCTTTACTATATGAAACCGGTACTCTGGCCAGCCAATCTTTGAACAAGTCATTTGACAACCATTTGTCTTGAAACCTTGGACGTGGTGGCATGATCTGGAAATATTTTTTTGTATCTCAAACTGCATAAGTGAGATAGTAAGTTTCAATATATTTTACTCGTATTTCAAACAGCATCACAAAGCGAGTAATTTGCGAAACGGGACTAATAATCACAGTACCACCTTATTAGTGTGGATGTCGTTTTCTGTGATCAGTGAAAATTTTCTCATACTACTTTCAAGGGGAACCAACCATAATATGTATTGACACTTACACATATAGCAACACACTACAAAAAACTTACCTTAAACGTGTTTACCTCTTTCTCCAATATCAATAAACTTATTTGGAGCTCAATGAAGTCTTCCAACCAGCTTATAGCCTTGTTGAGCGTTCAAAGTTGGTGCTGAACTGGAAATTTCCGTAAGCGTCCGTCAGTTATCACTTCTTATCACTGTTATAATAATGCCCATGCTGTGATTAAAGCTATATATTACATGAAGGAAAATGACACAATGTATATTGAAGGCTTTGTATTTATTCTAGCTCATAATTACAGGGTTTACCATGTATTTACAAAGAAAAAGTCACTTGACGGAAATTTTTCCGTAGCTGACGTCATAGCCACTTTATGACGTAGCTATCCGCTTCGGTGACGAATTTCCGTAGTACGGCAACCCTGGTATGCATTTCCGTAGCTACAAGGCTGAAAGAGGCAGGGCGGGAGAAGCGCGGTGTCATTGGTGCGTGAATACAGTACAGATCTTGAAAATTAACATGAAAAAAAAGCCGCTAAGCGCTTGTTACGTCTGCAGTATATGAGGGAATTCGCGCCTTTATGTATAAATAGTTATAAGGTTGACATTTGCCCGTCATATTAACTGGCCCACAAGAATTTCCCGCACGAAGGCTGCAGTCTCTTCCCCCCCGAGAGACCACCCACCCCGGCGTCCCCCATGCCGCACCCCCCCCCCCCTCCCCCTGGAGAAAGGGCCCCACCCACTCTCCCTCTCCTGGAGACAACGTATGCTTTGGCGGGAACTTCGGAGGTTTCAAATTATGACCGTGGAGAGTACGGTCGTGTGTACGTACGTACGTACGTACGTGTGACTACATGAATCAACGCCATCCCTTAGACACAATTACTGTATATATATACTTGACGCATATACAAGAAATCATTACAAATGGAGCTTAAACAGTATGCAAGCCTGTGTGTGTGTGTGTGTGCGCGTGTGTGTGCGTGTATGTAATGGTGCGAAGAATTCGACAAATGAAGAGGGCATTGCACTTAATACGAATCTGGTACAAAAAGTGATTTTCTGTACCTTAAATTACTATAGAAATGCATAAGTGTTGTAACTACACTATATTATTCTTAATATTTAATCATATTCTTTGAGAATAAGTACCGTACTTATCATTATTGGGTAAAAATAAATCATTTCTTATCACACAAGTGGTAAAAACAGCACGCACCCACTTTCCAGTCTATTCCAAGCCCTTGAGGTACGAGCTTTGTGATTGGTTAAAATCCCACCCTTCCCGCCGGTAGCATGACGTCAAGGTGATCGGCAGACCAAGCACGGTGTTGCTATTGGCTCTTTCAGTCCATCCGGCCAATGGGGTGTCATCTTGGAGAGCGGGTGTTGCTACGAGCTCGCTTATTGGCTGCTGAGCCGATATCATATCGCCTCGGAACCTACATCTTAGCAGAGTTTTACTTTATGCAATCATTTTTTTTTTCTTTTTACCGCGCTTTTTTCCCCATTTGAATATTACGGTAAGCTCTTTGCCTTCTTTTGCCCATATATGTTTCATTAAAGGATATATGCAGGAGGGAGAAAGAGACAGAGAGACAGACAGAGACAGAGACAGAGAATCCTCCCTCAAAACAAAGTACGTTACGTAAAAAAAAAAAAAAAAAAGCAGAAACTGAAGCGAAGGCGCAATGCATTATGCCCCGTGACGATCCTTCTCGGATTCCCTATCAACAGGTCCTTTGGTGGCCTTGTTTATTAGGAAGGGGGTTTATGTTCTGCAGGATAATGATAATAATAATAATAATATTAAGGAACTTTAGTTTTTTCAGTAAGCTAAGTAATCGAGACGTGTGTGTGTGTGTTGGGGGGGTGGTGAAGGCAGGTGTTGGGGGGGTGGGAGAAGCATAGGCAGGCAATTCGAAATTCAAACCGCGCGGCAACAGACCGTCCTGTTTTTATTCTCCCAATGCTTCATTAATGGCTTTCACTTCGTCTTCCACTACAGTTCAAGGACCGTGACAAAAGGCAATAATTGATTTAGTGTAGTCATTCGTTCTTCAATTCAGTGAAAGGTACTTCATTCCCTATATAATATTACTTGCACTTGCAACCAGTGCAAGGATCACTACTTCAATTTAGTTGAAGTTCGGATTGAATCCCTGTGCACGAACGAAGTTGTGACTACGTATCATTGTCCACCCACGCTCTACCCCTCTGGGATGTTCTCTGGGCACCCCCTCCCTCACTCGCTCTTTCGTGACAACATGAAACCAGGCGCGGCGTCTGTATCAGAGAGTTTTCTCCTTACGCTCCCGTACCGTAAGGTTGAAAATTATAAACTTTTTTATTTCTTATAAGTCTCTGATCCCTTTCGGAAAGTTTAAAATTTTCAGAGCTCGCTTAGTTACCTTTGCCGGGAGGGAGGGTAGGGGCGGTGGGTGGGGTTTGGGGGTATGGTGGATCCCTTCCAGGCACTCTATCACTGGCAACTTTCGGCCTTAAACGCTTGGATATAAAGACGAGAATTCTCTGAGAGGTTAGGGATGGTTTTGTCCACAATTTTACGGCTTCCGCAATATTTAGTCTTCGGTATATGATATAATAACATTGTTTCTTATACATTCACCTTCGTGAATCAGTCATGTATATGTATATACACACACAATGCATGTATACATTTCCGTAGCTACAAGGCTGAAAGAAGGAGGGGGAAGCGCGGTATTATTGGTGCGTAAATATACAGTAAAAACCTTGAAAATTAATATGAAAAAAAAAAGCCGCTAAGCCCTTGTTGCGTTTGCAGCATATGAGGGAATTCGCGCCTTTATATATAATCAGTTATAGGGTTGACATTTGCCTGTTATAACTCGCCCGCAAGATTTTCCCACGGGAAGGCTGCCTCCCCTGCCCCAAGGGAGACGTCCCCAACCCCCACCCCTCTCTCTCTCTCTCTCTCTCTCTCTCTCTCTCTCCTGGAGACAACGTTTGATTTGACGAAAACTTCGAAGGATTCAAATTATGAAGGGGAGGTTTATGTGTAATAATAATAAAAAGAAGAAACTATAGCTTTTTTCGTAATCTAAGTAATCGAGACGTGTGTGTGTGTTGGGGGGGTGGGAGAAGCGTAGGCAGGCAATTCGAAATTCAAATCGTGCGGTTGTCATTCTCCCAATGCTTCATTAATGGCTTTCACTTCGTCTTCCACTACAGTTCAAGGACCGTGACAAAAGGCAATAATTGATTTAGTGTAGTCATCCGTTCTTCAATTCAGTGAAAGGTACTTCATTCCCTATATAATATTACTTGCACTTGCAACCAGTGCAAGGATCACTACTTCAATTTAGTTGAAGTTCGGATTGAATCCCTGTGCACGAACGAAGTTGTGACTACGTATCATTGTCCACCCACGCTCTACCCCTCTGGGATGTTCTCTGGGCACCCCCTCCCTCACTCGCTCTTTCGTGACAACATGAAACCAGGCGCGGCGTCTGTATCAGACGGTTTCCTCCTTACGTCCCCCTACCGTAAAGTTGAATATTATCATTTTTTTTATTTGTTATAAGTCCCTGATCCCTTGGCAGAACTGTTAGCTCGCCTAGAAACAGGCCGTTTGCTAAGGCCGAGGAACGGGTTAGCGTGGTAGAGAGAGAGGGGGGGTGGGTAGGGAGGGGGTGGCCGGAAAGGAGGATCCCTGCATGGCACTGGGCAACTTTCGGCATTAAACGCCCGAACATAGAGAATATGATATAATAGGTTGACCGCCCACGTTACCTCGACACACTGTTGGGTGGTGGGGGGGTGTCTAGGGGGTCACCCGAGGGTTCCTTCCCTCTCCTGCGCCTTTGGGAGCGCGGGGGTCTTGCAGGTATTGAGCGAGAGTGAGAGAGGAGAATCCTGGCGTCAAAATTCTGGCGGGGAAAATCTTTGGGTAGAAGGAACGAAGGTGCCTTCATGGCCGGTTCATAACGGCTGACTAATTTGAACTGAAAGCGGCCGCTCACCTTACGCGTTGCGAAGCAGACTTCATCATTTATTATTATTCAATATCACAGTGAATTCCATGCCAATGAGAATTCATTGTCACGGTTGGTGGGGTCCTTCCAGGCAACCATAAGATAGGAAGGGAGTTTGGTTTTCAAATAAAAAAGTTTACGCCGTTATCCTTTGTTTCTTAAAATGCCTTTGTTCGTCTTTTTATCGTGGGAAGCGATAACGCTAGGGGAAGGGTGAGGGTGAGGGATACACAGGGAGGGAGAGTCTCCTTAACACTAAAAAGGGATTTTCGCCTGTATTGTCGAAGGCTGTAGGGGTCGAGAGCTCCCTACTGTAACAGCAAGCTCTTGATGAGTCCATATTTTTGCATTTGCATATATACCGAGTTAATTGATGTTCAAAGCAACTGTCTGGATTAATGGAGACTTGTGGTTGATGTCAACAGCATTCAGGTGGACGTGAGACAGACAAACGTTAATCAACAACTCTATTTCAAACCTTTATATTAACCGTTTCTCCCTCCCGGGCTGGTGACACCGAGCGTGTGGGAATCCTCTCTCTCTCTCTCTCTCTCTCTCTCTCTCGAAGCGAATCAAATAGTGATTTATAAAGGAAAACGTACGGAAAGCTGCAATTTGCTTGATCACCTTCATAATAGGGTACATAATCCTCACGAATCTTGAGTCCATACTCTTTCCCTGACTAATATATTTTACTGAGAATGCTGGCATAAGGCCAGATAGATCTGCAAAACCAGAATTCAGGATTAAAAGTATGAAAAATGAATGCTAAAATAAGCGGTTGTCAGGAAGCACTCGGTCAAAATTCGATTGATTTAACGGAAATTTTGAAGGATTAAAGTTATGGCAGGAGATATACATGTCTAAGAGTATGATCACAGACACACACACACACACACACACACACACACACACACACACACATATATATATATATATATATATATATATATATATATATGTATTATGTATATATAATATATTCCTGGCATTTTTTCCCTCGCGGGAAGAAGAGTTAATCCTGGAGTTTAAGTTACACGTTTTAAAAATAAACTCAAAATGGAGCGGGAATTCTGTGAGGTTCACTTTTTTCTTTTTTTAACTTTAATTTGGAAAATTTACAGAGTTTTGCACATAGTTATATTGTATACAAATATATTTTTCCTATTATATAGATATACTTTTTTTTTGTTACTTGTGATAATGTTGTTAAATCATTTACATCTACGTACCTAAGTCATCTACACAAATGTCACTCCCAAATCTCGGGATGAACATTTTCTCTAGTAGACGATAAATGACATTCATCCTCAAGTGCTTTTAACAATAAAAATCTTGTTTTGAGCATTCTAATAAGGGCATTTCTTCATGAAGCTACCAAATTCCAGGTATATATTCACTTATTGATCTCACTGCTGTATTTTTATCCTTTTTTGTATAGGCTTGGAAATCCAGTTTTAAACCCTGTAGACACCTTACTGTATCATATATCAATATAAATCTGGTTTTGAGCATTCTGATAAGGGCACTACTTCATGAAGCTACCAAATTCCAGGTATATATTCACTTATTGATCTCACTGCTGTATTTTTATCCTTTTTTGTATAGGCTTGGAAATCCAGTTTTAAACCCTGTAGACACCTTACTGTATCATATATCAATATAAATCTGGTTTTGAGCATTCTGATAAGGGCACTACTTCATGAAGCTACCAAATTCCAGGTATATATTCACTTATTGATCTCACTGCTGTATTTTTATCCTTTTTTGTATAGGCTTGGAAATCCAGTTTTAAACCCTGTAGACACCTTACTGTATCATATATCAATACAAATCTGGTTTTGAGCATTCTGATAAGGGCACTACTTCATGAAGCTACCAAATTCCAGGTATATATTCATTTATTGATCTCAGTGCTGTCTTTTTATCCTTTTTTGTATAGGCTTGGAAATCCAGTTTTAAACCCTGTAGACAACTTACGGTGTTATATATATATATATATATATATATATATATATATATATATATATATATATATATATATATATATATATGACCATTTGCCGATATGCATTTTAATGAAGTTGACAAAACCTCAAGAAAATCCAAGTTTGGAAAGGCAGCGTTCCGGAGAGAAAGTCTAGATGAATCCTGCCGAATGCTGTGTACTAATCAAGATTTATTTATTCATAAGGGCAGCTGGCATGTTCTCGTTATTGAAGGAGCATTCTATCATATCCCATGGCAAAGTGTTGCAATTATTTATTGATTGACCTTCCAGGGACAGCACAGAACTATTCCTTTGATACGAATGTACAAAGCGTTGATTTTAACCTGCATGCTAAAACCTTTGCTATAATTTTGCAATCTACATTTAACACAGTTATAGATAGGTTTCCAGTTATTAAGATCACACTTATCTCCAATCTTTGGTACACGCTTAATAACTCCCTTATTTGAGTCTTTCCACATTTCAAATGTAATAAATGAGAGAGAGAGAGAGGGAGAGTCTTTAATGTCAAAACTCCCTGCACAATCATGAGTTACGTTTTATAAACTGTACATGGACTTTGTGAAACAAGTTCCGAATCCTTAACAAATGTGAAGAATAGACCTATCTGTAACCTACGTTATAGAGCACCACGCGCACACACACACACACACACACACACACACACACACAATTATTAGCGTTATGTTAAATATATTAAAAACTAGAAGGCAGAAAAGAGAGAAGAGTCATGTGAATAAGGAGAGAGAGAGAGAGAGAGAAGTTTTCTACAAAACTTTCTTTGTACGCTCCAGTATTCTCTTGTAAACGTACATCCGTATTTATGTGGGCGCGCGTGTGTTTGGCTAAATGAAAAGAATAATGGGAATCGGGAAATCCAACCAACTTATCTGAATAACAGTACATTGAAATGATTAGATTTTTCAACATCTAAGGTGGGGGACCAATAAGGCCACCAAGCTTAGTGTAGTGATTATTGGTAAAAAATGTTATCATGAATCCTATTTTATTCATTTCTGAAAAAAAACAAAACACGGGATTAGACAGCAACTTTACTTCTGAAATTTGAGTATAAAACCACTTCAGCATAATGCAGGTATGCTAATTGGGCTTACAGATCCCCGAAATAAGGTGTTAGGCACCAGCATTACTTATCTAGTTTGAATATTGAAGAATATCAGGTAATTTAAGGATTTAGAAAAATAAGTAAGTATACCTTAGTTTTACCAGACCACTGAGCTGATTAACAGCTCTCCTAGGGCTGGCCCGAAGGATTAGACTTATTTTACGTGGCTAAGAACCAATTGGTTACTTAGCAACGGGACCTACAGCTTATTGTGGAATCCGAACCACATTACAGCGAGAAATGAATTTCTATCACCAGAAATACATTCGGCTATGATAGACACCACCTTGGAAATCAGACCTTTTGCGTGCTCAGATTGTGGCAAGCTTTTGATATGTTATTAAGCACACCTGATACTACAATAACGGCTTGAGAAAGCTTTTGTAGCAATTTTTGGGGGTAGGGTGCTTTTTTCTTCTTGAATGCAGCCGACTAGGTCACGTTCCTTACACTTTCATTTTGGATGGGACGCCTGGGAATGGTGTGGTGGGACTTCCCTCTGGTTGTCTTTTAATTATTGATTTGAAAATGTTGACTTTTTGTTGCACAGTCACTTTAATTAATATACTTTTGTGTATGTCAATACTCTTTCTCTCGCGTTCCGAGTCATGATATACTTTCGTGTATGTCAATGATCTTTCTCTCGCGTTCCCGGTCTCTAGGAAATCGGGTGTGGGAAACAAAATGAGATCATTTTCAAGAAAATTCTATGGTTAGTTTTTAAGATGTGGCGTCCCGCTTCTTTCAGGGGAAGAGTGATTCCTATACCGGAATTGGTTTCATCGCTTAGTTATATTTATAAAAAAAATGACAAATCATTTACCCATTTGACAAATCCGTTTGTTCTCATAAATTATCACAAATATACAGTAGAAAAACCACTTTCTTGTAGACAACAGAGAATTATAAAAAGCACAAAGCATTTAGTTAAAAGCTTGGAATGACATTTGCAATTCCCAACCTCATAGTGCGGGCACTATAATAACATGACAACATTATTCTCTGATGCTGACGCTAAGCGTGAATGCTAGTGTTCCTGATTTATTTATTAGCATATCAAGCCCACTGATTCTGCCACCAAATCAGAACCCACGAGGCGGCCTCAATATTAGATCGCTTTGACAGGATCAAAGGGAATAAGCAAAATGACAGGAATGTGTATGTATGTATGTATGTATGTGTGTGTATATATATATATATATATATATATATATATATATATATATATATATATATATATATATATATAATGTGTGTCACAAGTACCTTTGATATTTTCTCTTTTGAGTAAGCGACAAGTGCCGTGCGCACTTTTCTTTCACAGGGTTTGAAAATGCGTTCGTAAGTGTTGTTTATTTCTCCGTACATTTCCTTCCTAGCATTATTATCCTTACATATATTATAGCCGCCCCCCCCCCCTCTCTCTCTCTCTCGTGTGAATTAAGAAGAAACCGTAGGCGATAACGCATGCATGGGCTGGCGGGTGGGTGTATTGGCGGGCGGTGGTGGGGTTGGGAGGGGGGAGGGATGGTCTGTGGTGGCGCTCGTGGCTGAAGGGAGATGGAGGTGGACGGCGGGAGGGAGGGAGGGATGGGTGGTGCCCGGGTGGCGGTGGCGGGGTTGGGAGGGGGGAGGGATGGTCTGTTGTCGCGCGCGTGGCTGATGGGAGGTGGTGGGGGACCGATGGCGGGTGGGTGGGAGGGCGCCCTTGTGGCGTGATCGAGCTCCCTCCCTCCTCCTCCCCTCCCACCCTCCCTCCCTCCCTCCCTCCCAGCCAGCCAGCAACCGCTGGGGCACGCCAGGCAGAGGCAGTCAGTGCGGTAGTGTTACTGGTAAGAGTGAGATGTGCGTAGAAGCGCGGCCGAGATGGGTGGCGGTGTCGCGAAGAGCAGAGGCCGTCGGGAAGGGTTCCGGCGCTTTTGAAGTCCTGAGTTCAATATTCAGTCACTGCTTCATCATACGGGTAAGTGTTTATATATAATATGTATGTGTCTTTGGCCTCTATCGTGTTCCTTTCTTTGTGCCAAAGTTTGTTTCGGGCCTCGGCCAGTTGCTGGCTTGGCCTACCTCCTTCCTTGCTTCCTTCCTTGCTTCCTTCCTTGCTTCCTTGCTTCCTTCCTTGCTTCCTTGCTTCCTTCCTTGCTTCCTTGCTTCCTTGCTTCCTTCCTTGCTTCCTTCCTTGCTTCCTTGCTTCCTTCCTTGCTTCCTTGCTTCCTTCCTTGCTTCCTTCCTTGCTTCCTTGCTTCCTTCCTTGCTTCCTTGCTTCCTTCCTTGCTTCCTTGCTTCCTTCCTTGCTTCCTTCCTTGCTTCCTTCCTTGCTTCCTTGCTTCCTTGCTTCCTTCCTTGCTTCCTTCCTTGCTTCCTTCCTTGCTTCCTTGCTTCCTTCCTTGCTTCCTTGCTTCCTTGCTTCCTTCCTTGCTTCCTTGCTTCCTTCCTTGCTTCCTTCCTTGCTTCCTTGCTTCCTTCCTTGCTTCCTTGCTTCCTTCCTTGCTTCCTTCCTTGCTTCCTTGCTTCCTTCCTTGCTTCCTTCCTTCCCCACCCTGTGTGACACTTTGGACCAAATTCCTTTCGTGGTTCCACCTTGCTTGCTTGCTTGCTCCAGTGTTGGGTGTTTGGTGGACGTGCTTTGGAAGGTTGCTTGAAGGAACGAACGAGTCGGGCCTCCTCCTCCTCCTCCTCCTCCTCCTCCTCCTCCTCCTCCTCCTCCACGTGAGTTTCCTCCCTTCCACTATTTAAAGAAGTCACGGAATAATCCCTCTCTTGCAAGTTTCCTGTTCGTATTTGTCTCGCAGGATTTCATTGCTCTTCATGTCATTATATATTGCACTTTATTTCTTTATTTATTTATTTATTTATTTATTTATATCTTCCTTTGACTTGGTGCCGTGACTTCACACGGTCTCAACCGCATGACTGAGTCTCTCTCTCTCTTCCAGGGGAAGCAAGCGTGCAGGTCACGCGCCATCAGGAGGAAGCAGGACACACCATCACGAGGAAGCAGGACACACCATCACGAGGAAGCAGGACACACCATCACGAGGAAGCAGGACACACCATCAGGAGGAAGCAGGACACACCATCAGGAGGAAGCAGGACACACCATCACGAGGAAGCAGGACACCATCACGAGGAAGCAGGACACACCATCACGAGGAAGCAGGACACCATCAGGAGGAAGCAGGACACACCATCACGAGGAAGCAGGACACCATCACGAGGAAGCAGGACACACCATCAGGAGGAAGCAGGACACACCATCAGGAGGAAGCAGGACACACCATCAGGAGGAAGCAGGACACACCATCAGGAGGAAGCAGGACACATCATCAGGAGGAAGCAGGACACCATCAGGAGGAAGGAGCAGCACTGTCACTACCCAGTCTCGGCATATTAAGGTCAGTTAATTGGTGCTTTCAGGGTTCTTAGCATACCGAGGCTTCCCTTTCCCCCTCAGTATTTAAAGAGTCCGGAACTGCTGCTGCAGCAGCAGCAGACTGCTTGGTTGGTGCCTCGTGTTTAGGGTGTTCTCGATGCGTTCCCCCCCCCACCCCACCCCCCGTAGGTGCCAGTGTGATTTGCGTCTGCACAGAACCTTCTGCCCACCTCACCACCGCTTCTCACCTTCCCCCGCACTTTGGTGGGGGGGGACGTGAGGAGCTCTCCTAGCCTTCCTTCCCCCCACGTTCCTCCCCTTCCCCCAGCCCATGTAGGTTAACTTGAGTCCTGCAGAATTCTCGTCAAATCAACCCAACTTTGACCAAAGACGTCCCAGAAAACCGCCAATTTAGCAGTCATGTTTGATATTTGTATCCGGGAATTGATTTTTAAGAACATGCTGGCCTTATGCCAGTAACCTTTGTAGGCAAAAGAGCCCCCCGGGAAAGAAAAGGGAAAATATATATGTCTGAGTAATAGGATGGCGCCTAAAGTTTCCCATATAACGCTTTTTGTAGAAATGTTAGCCAAAGCAAGCCTATATATTCCGCGGTCTTAAACAAATTAGGAATAGCAAAGCCATAATTAAGCTGATTAAACTCACTAAAGCGTGAGAGAGAGAGAGAAAGAGAGAGAGTGTGTGTGGGTGGGTGGGTGGGGGGAACGAAAGATTCGCCAGCGCTCGGTGTCCCCACCCACGGCCAGTGTATTCCTCACGGTGTGAACAGGGCAAGGTTCCAAATAGTTTGTTCAAAGACGTCCGTCCGTCCGTCTCACGTCCACCTGAATGAATGCTGTTGATATCATCATAAGGCTCAATTAAACCAGACAATTGCTTTTAACATCATTTAACTCGGTATATGTACATGCAAATACAAAAATGTGGACTCGCCAAGAGTTTTTTGCTGTGACAGCACCCTTACAGTCTTCGAGAATACAGGCGAAAATCCCTTTCTGGTGGTAAGGACTCTCCCCCAGCCTCCCTAAACCCCCCCCCCCACCCTTCCCCCAGCGTTATCGCTTCATTTGATAGACGACGTTAAGCGTTTTAAGAAAAAGGATACCTGCTTACACTTTTATTTACTTAAAAATGAAACTTCCTCTCTGTCTTGGCCTGTTGGAGCCGTGTGGGGTGGGGTGGGGGTGGGGGAGGAGGAAGAGGAAGCAGGCAGTAAAATGCACTTTGAGAACGAAGCAGCGAAAAAGTTCTATTTAAAGGTTGGGTCGTTTGACGTGACACGGTCTTATCTATCCCCACTTCCCGTCCAAGTGGCTGCTTCCCGTACGGCGCCTCCTTGTTATAGTCATACGTAAAACCTGTCGAAAAAAGCACGAAACCGTTCGAGAAGTGAAGAGGGAGGGCACTGTGGCTATTACAATTGCATATGTACCTGCTTAAAAAGTGACCATATATGTATATATATATATATATATATATATATATATATATATATATATATATATTACATATATATATATACATATATATATATATACGTATATATATATATGTATATATATATATATAAGGCGAGGTAGGGTGAGGCAGTCATTACTGCCATATAGACGCGTAATGCTATAATGATTAATATAATTTAATAAGAAAACCAAATCAATCGAGCGCTGTTCTAGTCGAGTGCCTCCAGGCGGGGTGGTGGGGGCTGGCTGGGTGGGTGGGTGGGTTTGTACGGGAGGAAGGGCTGAAACCGTAATAATAATCTCGGTGTTATGCAACGATGTTATCGCCTACATTTTTATGTAGGGGAGTTAGGTGGATCATTGTTGGGGGCTTGGTCCTTTCGAAATTCGAACCTCAACTATTGAACCTCACTCTCAGCAACGGGCGTTATGTGGGTATTTCACCATTAGCTCCGTACAAGACGTAATTCTCATGCTGGGATTGTCATAAGTACGCACAGGCTGGAGATTATTATAGTAATTTTTATTGACTTGCAGCTATTCGAATGCATTTTGGAAAGGGCTTTGTAAGGGTGGGCGTGCGTGTTCGGTTGTTTCCTCACCTTGGTGCACTGGGGGCCTCCCCCCTCCACAACCCCCAACGCCTCCCCCCCCACATTTGCCGTAATGGTAGCCTCATTTTTTAGTACCTTTTTTTGTTACATGCACCTGCATTCTGTTCTTGCTAGTGTTAGCGCGAATAATGTGACTGTTGGACCACAGACGGAGAGAGAGAGAGAGAGCGCCATTAGTATGGGTCTGTCACATCCGTAAATTCCTTTGGCGTAACTTAGCACAACCAGTGTTTTTTGGTACCTTTTTTTATACGTTATCGCCTTTGTTTCCACATAAGGATACGTAACTTGGTCAATACTCGCTTGCAGACGTCCCTTATTGAGAGAGAGAGAGAGAGAGAGAGAGAGAGAGAGAGAGAGAGAGAGAGTGTTCGCCATTAGTGTGGGTCTGTCACATCCGTAAATTCCTTTGGCGTAACTTAGCATAACAAGTGTTTTTTGGCACTTTATTTTATATGTTATGGCCTTTGTTTCCCCACAAGGATACGTAACTTGGTCAATACTCGCTTGCAGACGGCCCTTATTGAGGGAGAGAGAGAGAGAGAGAATTACGGGGTGGGGATTTCCGATAGCGTAGGGAGTGTTCCGTTATCGACACAGAGAGGTATTGTTTCGTAAATATAGTAAAAATCGTGAAAATTGATAAGAAAAAAAGCCCCTGACTGCTGTTAACGTCTGTCATAGAAGTCTCTCCTTTATATCCTTAGCTATAAGGTTGACATTTTGGCCGTTTTAACTCGCCCACAAGAATTTTCGGGCCGAAGGCTGCCCCTCCCCCCCCCCAACCAGCCCCTCTCTCGAAACTTCCAAGGATTCAAATAGTGACGGGAATGTTTATGGCGGGAGAATACGGTCGTGTCTGTATGTACGTACGTGTGACTACATGATATAACTCCATCCCTTAGGCTGTAACATAGCAACAAGAACGTAATTACTGTATACCCTAGACGCAAATGGGAAGGCATTGCAAACGCAGCTTAAACAGTATACAAGACAGTGAGGTGTGTGTGTGTGTGTGTGTGTGTGTGTGTGTGTGTGTGTGTAAAGTAGCGTAAAGGATTCGATAAGCCAAGGGCGGCATTGCGACTATTACAATTATATATCACGTATCTGGGGCAGTGACCTGTGGATTCGACACAAACTTGTATGTATGTATGTATGTATGTATGTACGTACGTGTGTATCATAATTTAGTATATGGAAAATTTAAGTGGTGTACATGTAGCGAAGGTGAGGAGCAGAGCGAGAAGGGAAGGGGTTCGGTTTGCTATAGGCTTTTTCAGTCCCTCCGGCCAATGGGGTGTCGTCTTGGAGCGAGCTTTGCTGCCAGCTATCGTATTGCCTACTTCGAGTCCCTCGAGCCATGAAACCTACATTTTAGCAGTTTTATTCTTTGTCGTTATGCAGTCAGCCACATATATTTCATTAGAGAGTATCTGAAGGGGGGGTGGGGGAGAGTGTGGCGCCAAAATTCTGGCGGGAAACGAAGTCGGGTAGAAGGGCTGCTTCGTGGCCGACGCATAACGGCTGGTGAATTTTGAATTTAAACTGTGAAAGGCAGTCATATAGGCTATAGGCGCGTAATGCTAGAATGGTGAATATAGTTTAATAAAGGAAACGAAAGCAATCGAGCGCTGTTCTAGTCGAGTGCCTCTAGGCTGGTGGTGGTGGTGGTGGTGGTAGGGAGGAATTGGTGGGGAAGACTGTTGGCGCTCCGCCCTCCCCCAAGAGCAGGGTAACGCATGAACTCCCCCCACCCCTCCCTCCCCGGGTACCTCAACTCCCGCGCGTTCACCGCAGCTCCTTCGTCTTCGCCAAAAAAGCTTGTTACATTTCATACCATATAATTTACATTTGAGAGACCGGGGTTCGATCCCGATGTAAGTCATATACTTTATATAGGCCTATATGTTAAGATATGAATGCTGCATGACCGTTGTTTCATACATACCGCCAGCAGAGCAGTCGATGTCCAGCTCCCGCTGCCTATGAACCCCTCCCCCCTCCCCTCACATGCAAGGCCGCCTTGCTCCCAATGGCCCCCGAGAAGCAAGGAACGTTGGGGGTGACCCCCCATTTCCTCCCACCCAGCAGTGTGTCGAGGCAACAGGGTGAGTGGTTGCTAGGGTAATATAGAATGGTGCCCCCCATCTCCCTACCAAAGGCTAAATATTGTAGAAACACGGAGAAACTTGTCGTGTCGTCTGTATCAGAGAATTCTCGCCTTTATGTCCAAAGCTAGTAGGCTGTTAAATGTACTGTGGAGTTGAAGACGAAGCAATAAAATGCTATAAATCTGGAGACGTCGAAATGCACATACTGTACGCTCGGAAATGTTATGGGAAATCGGGAAGTAAACGCCCTTGATTTTACGAGCTTTCGTGTTTCAGGTTGAAACGGAGTTTTTTCTCTCTCCCTCTCATATGAAAACGTTGAGCCGCGCAGCATCGAAGAATAATAATACTGTAATCTTGGTGTGCCCCCACCATCAGGGTGGGGACGTAACTAGGCTCCTATACCTGTATACATTCACCTCCATGAATGTTATATATGTATACACAAAGTGGGTATACGTTTCCGTAGCTATAAGAGAGAGAGAGAGAGAGAGAGAGAGAGAGAGAGTTTTTGGTGCGTAAATACAGTAACCTTGAAAATTAAAAGAAGAGAGACAGACAGACGAACGATGTGTGTGTGTGTGTGTGTGTGTGTATTTACGTACGTACGTGACATAACGCCATCCCTTAGGCTGTAATATAACCAGAACATAATTGCTGCGTACACTTGACGCTTCAAGGTGTAAATTACTTCATTTTCTGTTACACCTACGCTGATTTCTCGGTAATAATAATTACTTTTGAAAAGTTGAAGTGAGGACCAAATTCTCGTGCACGAACACTTGTCAAGTGCATGCTCCCCTCCCTCCTTTGGACAGTATACGGGTCTCTGTCTCTCCCTAACTTCCCCCTTCCCTCCCATAAACCCCAGAACATTGAAATTAATGAAAAGGAGTATCGAAGGATTTCACAGGAAAAAAGCATTTAGCGTTTATGATTCCAAAATATTTACACGCGGCGCGCCAATCTCACAGTGCAGCCTGGACGGGTGGGCCTCTCCCTCCCACCCCCTCCCGCTCTCGCAGACCGGCAAGTTGGCGTCTTCAAACACCCACTGTTGCTACCCCCCCCCCCCCCATGGGCCTCCCCCATACACCACCCCCTTGCTGCCTACGGCCGGGGAGGGGGGACAGTAGGTAGGGGTGACCCCCTAGACTCCCCCACTAGACGCTTGCGAGCCAGCATTCAACTGTATGTGTATGGAATGTTCGCGTGCAGTGGCGGGTGGGTAGTACGGCGCTCTCGACCCTTACAGCCTTGAAGAATACAGGCGAAAATCCCTTTTTGGTGTTAAGGAAACACCCTCCCTGTCTCCCCCTCACCCCCACCCTTCCCCCAGCGTTATCTCTTCCCTCGATAAAAATACGAAAAAGGCATTTCAAGGAAGGCAGGATAACGGCGTAGACTTTTTTTTTTTTATTTAAATCAAACTCCCTTTCTGTCTTGGCATGGTGGGGCACGTGTTCCTGACCTCCCCTACTCAATCCCCGATCCCCCCCCCTCCCACACTATCCCTAACGAAAGCTGCTTTTTTTTTTTCTTTTTAGATAATACCGCAGTTTAAGCAGCCCAATGGGTTTATTTGGTTTTCTACAAATGCCTGCATTTTGTTCTTGCTAAATTTATCGGGAATACTGTGACTAGGCCCATAGACGGACGGAGGGAGAGAGAGAGGGGGGTGGGTGGTTCGCCATTAGTATGGGTCTGTGACATTCGTAAATTCCTTTGGCGTAAATCCCTTTCCCTTACTACAACCAGTGTTTTTTTGGTAACTTTTTTTTTTATACGTTATCGCCTTTGTTTCCCCAAAAGGATACGTAACTTGGTCAATACTGGCTTGCAGTCAATACTGGCTTGCAGACTTCCCCTTTTGAGAGAGAGAGAGAGTAAATGTAGGAAAATTCGTGAAAATGAATAAGAAAACAGTCCCTAACTGCTGATAACGTCTATGTAATAGAATTTTCGCCTTCATATCCTTAGCTATAAGGTTGACATTTTGGCCGTTATAACTCGCCCATAAGACTTTTCCTGCGCGAAGGCTTCCCCCCCCCCCCCCCCACCAACTCCTCTCTCGAAACTTCGAAGGATTCCAATAGTGACGGGAATGTTTATGGCGGGAGAATACGGTCGTGTCTATATGTACGTACGTGTGACTACATGATATAACGCCATCCCTTAGGCTGTAACACAGCAACGAGAACATAATTGTTTACATTTGACACAAATGCGAAGGCATTGCAAACGCAGCTTAAACAGTATACAAGACAGTGAGGTGTGTGTGTGTGTGTGTGTGTGTGTGTGTGTGTGTGTGTGTGTGTGTGTGTGTGGTAGCGTGAAGAATTCGATAAGTCAAGGGGCCATTGCGACTATTACAATTATATATCACGTATCTGGGACAGTGACCTGTGGATTCGACACAAACTTGTATGTATGTATGTATGTATGTACGTGTATCATAATTTAGTATATGGAAAATGTAAGTGGTGTACATGTAGCGAAGGTGAGGAGCAGAGCGAGAAGGGAAGGGGTTCGGTTCGCTATAGGCTCTTTCAGTCCCTCCGGCCAATGGGGTGTTGTCCTGGAGCGAGCTTTGCTGCCAGCTATCGTATTGCCTACATCGAGTCCCCCGAGCCATGAAACCTACATTTTAGCAGTTTTATTCAGTGCCGTTATGCAGTCTTTAAGAAAGGGAGGATAACTGCGTAGACTTTAAAAAAAAAAACCAAACTCCCCTTGTGTCTTGGCATGGTGGGGCCGTGTTGGGGGAGGAGGAAGAGGAAGCGGGCTGTAGAATGCACTCTGAAAACGAAGCAGCGGAAAAGTTATGTATAAAGGTTGGGGCGTTTGACGTGACACGGTCTTATCTATCGCCTTTTTTTCCGTTCAGTGGCTGCCTCTACGGCGTCTCCTTGTTCTATATAGCCATACGTAAAAAGGAAAGCGCGAAACACTTCGAGAAGTGAAGAGGGAGGGCACTGTGGCTATTAGAATTGCATATGTACCTGCTCAAAAGTGACACATACATACATACATACATACATACATACATACATACACAGTATATTGAGGTAAGGCGAGGTAGGATGAGGCAGTCATTACTGCCACAAAGACGCGTAATGCTATAATGATGAATATAATATAATTTAATAAAGGAAACCAAATCAATCGAGCGCTGTTCTAGTCGAGTGCCTCCAGGCTGTTGTTGGTGTGGGTGGAGGGAGGAATTGGTGGAGAAGATTGTTGGCGCCCCGCCCTCCCGCATGAACTCAACTCCCCCGCGGAACAACGATATAATGATAATGAAAGGTCAAGGAAGGAATTGGAAATGAACCGTAATATATAAGAATAATAATAATGAGGCGCCAAGAAATGGGAGTAAAACCGCTTGGGTACAGTGGGTGGAAAGGAGCAGTCATAACGGCTAACGAGTTCAAAAGAAAGTCTCACTACCGCCCTTATGCACCCGGTAATAAAGGCGGGAACCCTAATTGATAGCCCTAGGTGTTATGCAACTATATTATCGCCTACGTTGGACGTTTGTAGGAAAGGTGAATAATTCGCGGTTGGGGCTTCACCATTCGAAATTCGAATCCCAAATTGTGTACTTCTCTCTAAGGCACGCGTTCACGACCTCCCCCCCCCCTCAACAACCCCCGAACGTCCTCCCCCCCACACTATCCCTAACGACAGCTTTTTTTTTTTTCTTTTTAAGAATACCGTACTTTAACCAAACCAATGAGCTGATTTGTTTTCTACAAATGAGCATTTCTTCGTGTTAAACTTGACGAGAATACTGTGACTAGGACCATTAGACGGAGAGAGAGAGAGAGAGAGAGAGAGAGAGAGAGAGAGAGAGAGAGAGAGAGAGAGACGCCCGCCGCACCGCAGTAACTCCAACATCGGCGGCTTGTTTAAAATGCAGTGCATGGTAGGCGTAAGGTTGGAAGGGGTAATAGAAGGGGGGGGGGGAGGCAGTAAGGTATAAGGGGATGGAAAAAAGAACGGGCAGACCCATATGTCAAGTAGTGTACCGATTAGTGCTTGTTGTATTGTAGTTTTAATAAATTTTATGGTGTGATGAGGTTCGGCAGAGGCTTACAGAGATAGGGGGCTGCAAATTGCAGCGTCCCCCTTTCCTCCCCCGAGGCCGGGGGGGGACTGGGACCATGGTGCTGTTCAACAGCAGTGTTTGTGCTGTAATGAGTTGGTAACGCCTTTCCCTTAAGGATAGTGTTAGTATTCACTACAGTGAGTGCGGGCTTTTCTTCAGCACTTTATTCATCTAGTAATATATACAAATTCATTCCCAAAGCTTCACTCGGAACATTGACACGCGAAGGCCAAAACCGGGTAGGGGGCTGGGTTGGCTGCTGCCTCCCACCCCCCTGCAGAGCAGGCGGTGTCCAGCTCTTGCTGCCCATAAACCCCCCCACCCCACCCCACCCCACCCCACAACCTGTAAGTCCCCCGTGTTCCCAGTTTGAATACGATGCCCGTTGTCACTCTCCCTCCCTCCCCCCCCCCCACCCACCCATAACCTGCAAGTCCCCCGTGCTCCCAGTTTGAATACGATGCCCGTTGTAACTCCCTCCCTCCCTCCCTCCCTCCCCCCCCAACTTGTCGTCCAGGGGCGGTTTCCTGCTTGACTTTTGGCGCGAAATTTTTCCACTCCAGGCTAATCTCTTCTCCGTAGGGGGGTACTGGCGTTAGTGCACCCCTTGCGGTGCAGTTTAGGCATTACTTAGGTACTTTGCAGCGTTCCTTCAGCCCCCAGGTGCAACCTCTTGCATTCCCTTTACTGTACCTCCGTTCATATTCTCTTTCTTCCACCTTACTTTCCTCAACCCTCTCCTAACGTGTTATTCACAGTGCTCCTGCTTTGAGGGGATCCCCTTCTTCCCCCCCCCTACACCCCTCTCTCTCGCTACCACGGTAACTTGTATTTGGGGCTTAGAAATTGTCCTGCTTCTAGGCGAGTTCTGGAAATGTTAACCGTTTCGCCACCGGTATTAAGGACTTAGAGCAAACCAGTTCATAATTGTAACCTTATGGTAGGGGTACGTAAGGAGGAAACTAAAACAAATGTTGCACCCCCTTCCACGTTGTTACTAGAGTTGGGGGGGCGGGGGGTGCCGCACACTGCCCAGTGGTGCACGTGGGTGGAAGGGAATGCTGCGCACTTACATTACAGCGTTCGACAATACTGTAAGGCTTCAACTGAAAGCAGAGATCCTTGCACGCATTGCAAGTGCAAATAATGCAGAGCATATATACAAAGTTCCTTTCATGAATTACGAACGAATGACTACACTAAATGAATTATTGCCTTTTGTCACTGTTCGTAAACTAAAGGGGAAGCCGAAGTGAAAGCCTCTTCGCATTGGGAGAATGATACCAGGAAGCGGTGTTGCTACCCGACGTGAAATCTAAAATGGTTGCTTTCGCTCCCCCCCCCCCACCCCTTCCTTCATCCCCCTCCACACACTCGCCTTTATCACCTACGGAATAACTAGTCCCTTCTTACTATTGAATTCTTCAGAACATTATACCCCCTCCTTAATAAACAAGCCCACCAAAGGAGCCGTAGATTTGGAATTCGGGAAGTTCCGAAAGAATATGACAGCGTTCAGGAAAAAAAAAAAAGAAATAGAAAAACGTGAGTATAATACAGGAAGAATCGTCACAGGGCAGTAATGCATTGCGCCTTCGCTTCAGTTTACGAGTTCAACGCCTTTTTTTACGTTCTTTTTCTGGATTTTTCTTGATGTTCTCTGTTTTCAGGGAGGATTCTCTCTCTCTCTCTCTCTCTCTCTCTCTCTCTCGTTTTCGTTTGCGTACATCATGGGTAAGCGAAAGGAATCCGGAACGATTGTTGACCCGATTCCGCAACCTGCAGAAAAGCCCCACAGGGCCTGAATCCTTCACCGCAGCTCCTTCGTCTATGCCAAACAAAGCTCATTACACTGCACACCATATATAATTTTAAGAGACCGGGCTTCGATCCCGATGTACGAGTAATGTGTGTATATGTATGTATGTATGTGTATGAATGCGGCATGATCGTTGTTTCATACAAAACGCCAGCAGGGCAGGCGATGTCCAGCTCCCGCTGCCCATAACCCCCCCCCCCCCATCACATGCGAGACCCCCTGTCAACCAGCGGCCCCTGAGAGGGAAGGAACGTTGGGGGGGGGACGCCCTTGTTCCCACCCAATGGTGTGTCGGTGCAACAGGCCCGGGCGATAAGGGAGGGTGTGTTGCTAGTGTATAAAATGGTGCCCGCCACCTCCCTAAATATCGCCTTTGTGTCCAGAGCCAGTAGGCTGTTAAATGTACTTAGAAGTTGAAGACTGAGCAATAAAATGCTATAATTCTGGTGACGTCTAAATAAATGCATTTACGGTCGGAAATGTTATGGGAAATCGGGAGGTAAACGCCCTTGATATTACGAGCTTTCGTGTTTCAGGTTGAAACGGAGTTTCTCTCTCTCTCTGTCCGTAAACCCCAGAACGTTGAAATCATTGAAACGGAATATTGAAGGATTCCACAGGAAGAAAGCATTCAGCGGTTATTCCAAAATATGTAAAGGCGGCGCGCGAATGTCAAAATGGAGTCTTAGGCGGGTGGGTCTCTGCCTCTCACCCCCTCCCCCTCCCGCTCTCGCAGACCGGCAGCGGAGTCGGTGTCGTCAAGCTCCCACTGAAGGTTACACGGGAGGCGGCCACTAACGCCCTTATGCACCCCGAAATAAAGGCGGGGCCCTATTTGGTAGCCCAGGTCGGTTGGTTCTTGGCCCCTTCGAAATTCGAATCTGAATTTGTGATGTTTCTCTCTCTCTCTCTCTCTCTCTCTCTCTCTCTCTCTCTCTCTCTCTCTCTCTCTCTCTCTCTCAGAGCTCAAATGCATGTTGGAAAGGGGCCTTTGTAGGGGAGGGCGTTTGTTCCTTATCGTGGTGCATCGGGGGCCGGGACGCGCACGTGTGCATGACTCTCCCCCCTCCACAACCCCCGAACCTCCCCCCCCCACAACCACTGTCCTAACGATGGCTTTTTTTTTTTTTTTTTTTTTTTTATTTCCTTTGCCCATAACTTTTCTACAAATGCCAACATTCTGTTCTTGCTCAAATTACTGTGACTAGGAGGGAGAGGGAAAGGATTATGGACTTTCAAATTTGAATGTTCCGTTCTAAAACTCATGTACCGCAGTAATCTCTCTCTCTCTTCATTTGACGAAAACTTCGGTGGATTCAAATTATGACGGGAAATGCTCATGACAGGGAATGCGATCGTATGTATGTATAGTGCGATCGTATGTATGTATGTATGTAGGCATGCATGTGTGTGTATGCGGCAGTCGGTAGGTAAAAAGTAAAGCGGGGAAATCTTGTGGGGTTATACATTTGATACACAAAGGTCAGACTTCTTCTTCTTCTTCTTCTTCTTCTTCACGCTTTCAGCGACGGCCAAAGACAGACCGGAAACCTCTCATAGACTGGTAGGGACTTTTTCTTTTTGAATTCTTTGTAAAGATGTGTCAGTATTTTACGCAACAATAATACCCGCCCCCCCCCCTCCCTCTCTCTCTCTCTCTCTCTCTCTCTCTCTCTCTCTCTCTCTCTCTCTCGCTTTTTAAGGTCAAAATCATGAACTCCGTGAATTTAATGATTTCAAAGGCAGTTCTTAGAAAAAGTAGGATAGTTGTAGTGAGGGATTAATCCCCGAAGGGAATAGCGGAATATTCCCTCCCTCCCTCTCTCTCACTCTCCCACTCTCCCAGTATGAGACATTGTTAATTATATGATTTATTATATATACATTCTGGGTGTTTAATACTCGGGGCTCATAGAGAGAGCGGCGGCAGCAGATCCGGGGCCGACGTCCAGCTCTCCCTCGCCGCCCGGCGCCTACCAACCCCCACCCCCCTCTCGGGCTCCCACCAGCCGACGGGAGGGAGGGAAGGTGGGGGGGTCCCCTTGTTCCTCCAGTGTCGGCGCCACAGTGGCGGGCTCTAAGCGAGGGTGAGCTGCTGCTAGGGTGGGTAATGGCGGCCGCCACCTCCCTTCTCGTGGGAGACACATTACAGTACATTGTGAACCTATAATATCATACCAATGACTAAATATTGCACAAGGCGTCTAAATATGGAGAAAGTAGATCCCTAACCTCCCGTGGTTTATATCAGAGAATTGTCCGCGTTATGTCCAGAGCTTGTAAGGTTGACAGTTGCCACTTCCAGTTTGAATCCGTTGTAACTCCCTCCCTCCCCCCCCCCCCCTTTTGCTTTCCGAGAGCAGTTTCCTGCCTGGTTTTTGGTGCCAATTTTTTTTTACTCGGGGCCTGTCCCTCCTCCGTCAGTGCACCTCATGCGGTGCAATGCAGGCGTTACTTGAGAGGTTCTCCAGCGCCCTTTCGGCCTCTAGCTGCAACCTCTTTTCATTCCTTTGACTGTACCTCCGTTCATATTCCCTTCCTTCCAACTTCCCTTCCCTTCCCTTCCCCAAACCTCTGCTAACGAGTTACTCACAGTGCTTCTTCAACTGCTTTGAGGTTTTCCTCCCGTTACGCCTTTCATACCTTCCTTCCTTTTCACTCAGTTTCCGTTTCAGCGCTGAATAAATAAATGGCCTTAGGTGCCCCAGTGCTTCTTGGCATGTATGCCTGAAATCGGTAAATCAAGCAATCCACGCTCGCTCCCTCTCTGCTTCATTTACTCTGACGCTTTTGTCAGCTAGTTTAGTTACGTGGATTTTACTGCTCGTTCGTTTTGGACCCAGACATTATAATGCAGTGACGGGGCGTGATGAAGGTGGCCTGGGTTGGGTATTTTTCATTTTTTTTGTTACGTATTTATCCGTCAAATATTGTTTAAAGGAATCTCATAATTGGACATTTTAAATCTGGGTCTTTGCATCCATTGCTGAAGCATTTCAGCCGACCCAGTGGTGGGTAGGCCGTCTAATGGCAAGGATCCCCTTCCTCCCCCCCCCTCCCCTCACCTCCCCACCTAACTCACCACGGTAACCTGTTGCTGCTGTGTTTGTAGGCGAGCTCGGAAAGTTGTAACCATTTCGCTACCGGTACTAGAGACACCACAAAAAAAAAAAATGTAATTTTCAACCTTACGGTAGTGGGACGTAATGAGGAAACTCTGATATAGGACGCTGCACGCAGTTCCAAGTTGTCATGAGGAATGGTGGGGGGGGCGGGGGTTGTTCCGCCCACTGCCCTAACAAATGTGCGCACATACAGCGTTCGTGCATAATCCCGACTTCAAGTAAAGTGAGGCAGAGATTCTTGCACTCGTTGCAAGTGCAAGTAATATATAGGGAATATATAAAGTTCCTTTCATGAATTTAAGAATGAATAACTACACTAAATTAATAATTGCCTTTTGTCACGGTTCTTAAACTACAGCGGAAGGCGAAGTGAAAGCCGAAAGCCTGTTACGCATTGGGAGCAGCTATTTTTGAAATAGTGGCCTCCCCCGCCCACACCTTCCTTCACCCCCTCCCACCACACACACGGCTTGATTATCTAGCTTACGAAAAAAACTAATTATTATTATTCTGAACATAAACCTCCCTCCATAATAAACAAGGCCACCAAAGGGAGGAGCCGTTGGTTCGGAATTCAGGAAGTTCCCAAAGAACATGACAGCGTCCATGGGAAAGAAATGAACAGAAAAAGACGCGAATAAAATGCAAGAATCTGCACGGGGCAGAAATGCATTGCGCCTTCTTCGCTTCAGCTTTCGAGTTAAACGCCTTTTTTTTTTTTTTTTTTTTACGTAACGTCCTTTGTTTTCAGGGAGGAGGACTCTCTCTCTCTCTCTCTCTCTCTCCAATTATGTATTTTTATGCATTTACACCAATATCTAGTTATTAAATTCAACTCTACGTGAAATTGAAATTCCTTATACGTTATATATATATATATATATATATATATATATATATATATATATATATATATATATACTCTGAATGAGTGTAAAATTCCCTAGAATTTTGAAAATCCCGAGAAATAGAAGTTCCCGAGAGTTTTGAAATTCTCGACGGTTTGAAATTCACCTGTTGTGATTCAAAATGTTCACACACGCAACGCTCGATGTCAAAATGGAGAAAGGGGGTCGGGTGGGTTACTGTCTCTCACCCTCTCGCTCTCTTTCTCCCCTCCCCCCCACATGCTAGACCCCCGTGCTTCCGACGGCCGAGAGTGAGGGAAGGGAGGTAGTAGGGGTGACCCCCTGGACTCCCCCACCCAACAGCGCGACGAGCCATCACTGAACCTGTTCGGTTGCTATGGGGGTTTGAGTGGTTGCTAGGGTAAGTGACAGCAGTCTCATGCGGACGCAGAGTAGGGCAGTTGTGTTGAGGGGGATGGATGGGTGGGTGGGTATACTGGCGGGCGTTGGTAGGGGGAGGGGGGTAAGGGACGGTGGGTGACCACGTGGCAGCCTGGGGAAGGGGGAGGCCGCAAGAGGCATCAGTGTAATGAAATAGTGAACAGGAATACACGAGTTTTTTTCTTTCGTTTGTCTTAGTTTTTCTTGCATTTCAAGTTTTGTCGATGGTTTTTGTTACGTTCCTGAGGTATTTCGCTTGCACTTGACGTTTTGTCGAAGTTTTTTCCTCGTTCCTTCCGTCCCTCCAAGCTAGGGTTTTCTTGCAATTTACGTCTTGCCGAAGATTTTGCTTTCGTTCCCGTAGGTTTTCTTGCATTTTGAGTTTTTTCGAGGTTTTATTTGTTCCGATTCTCTTAGTTTGTCTTGCACTTGACGTTTTGTCGAAGTTTTTTCCTTGTTCCTTCCGTCCCTCTAAGCTAGGGTTTTCTTGCAATTTACGTCTTGCCGAAGACTTTCATTTCTGCAGATAATTAGTGGGCTGTGTCTTGTTTGAGAGCTACTCCCCCCCCCTTATATCCACAGGGGACCACAGTGGGGAACAGGCGTTTAGGGGGGTGGGGGAGAAGGTCCTTGTGATGCTAAAGAAAGTTCGTTTTGCAGGAGGTTGTGTCAGTTGTCACCTACTGAAGACTGCAGGAGAAGATCCTGAGCTCCAAAAGGCCTGAAGGTCTCTGAAGTGAAGGAATAATCCCCTTTGTGTGAATTTGAAGAAGAAGTCTGGGGAAGAGGAGGACTGAGGAGGAGGAGCAGAGTCTTGCAAAGGAGGAGGAGGTAGGAAAGCAGTGCTGTTCTTTAATAGTTCCCTGTCACTGTCGTTGTAGGATTGACTCTCATGGTTTGGAAACTGTGAGTATGAGAAAGAGTAGATCAGATGTGGCTCAGTAAATATAGGTAATAATTTAAGGCTCTGTAAAGTATTGTATAAGACGTGTGTCAAGAGGAAAATGATTCATTTTCTGAGTGGTAATAATGTCGTGAAACTTCTACATATGAGGCCAGATATTGTAACATTAGCACTCAGAGGAGAATCATGCACAGGAAACCATTTGCCTTTTAAATGGTAATACCCATCACTGAATTACATGAAAATCTGTGCCATTTTCAGTATGGGAAACAAAGTGGTATTATTACAGTTTCGGTCAAATTCGGATATCTAATATTTTTTTACTTGCTATCATATATTTTTGTCATGATTCATACGAAATACTTACTCGCATCTTCCGCAAATTAAGAGTTACGGAGATATTTGCCGATGAATATTGTGCCTTGTTGTTATCGCAAGGATGCGTTTATGCTGCCATGTCAGTTTTTCTGCTGATGCGTTTTTGTTTTTTGTCAATGTATTGTGGGTAAAAATGCATAATCGTCTTTTGTTTTTCGTTATGAATTATAAGTACGGTACAAATGCTGAAACCTGATTGGTTGCTTTGTTTCAAGAATATCCAATTAACTGCGATTTTGGAATAAGCCGGCTTTCTACAAAAGTGCGCTTCAGTTGACTGCCATGGATTCCGTCGTGCACGTCTGCAGTGGGTGTTCTCTGTCTTACTTTGAGGCTATTGGTCGTTTCCGTGGACATTACAATGGAACTCCACAGGTTTGAATACCTTTCTTCGTGAACATTTAGTACTACCATCTATTTAAGGTAAGTGAAGTGGTTAACGAAAAGGGTAACATTGCAGTATCGGCCGTGAATTTCACCGAAACTGTAACTAGACGTTAGGGGTAAAATTTCGTTCCCTGTAACCCCTGTGGCAAGCGCGCGCAGCGCAATATTACCGCTTGCCAGAACATACGAGCTTGCAACAATCATTTAAAATGTGCATAAGCCGCGTAGCGGCGTTGCACCACCCGAAACTGAGAGCGGTACCCATGGCCGCCATGTATCTCAAAATCTAATCATTTGCGGAAGAAATAAAGGTCAGATTCGTTGAAAGTACACTATTTAAGCCAGGGAAAATGTAATTTTATATCGGAAATGTGAATTTGACCGAAACTGTAAATTTACCAATTAATATACCTATAGTAATTAATAGTAATAGTCTAATTAATAGTAATTAATAGCAATACTCGAGTCCTGGTTAATGAATAGCAATTATTTAGCCATGGTTATTTAGTTTGGCAAATATTTACCTTGGGCTATTGGTGAGTGGGCATAGTAACAACAAGCCTTAGGGCCAGGGTATCAAAGAATTCGGGACAATTTTGAGAAATGGAACAATGTTGGGGCAGTTTTAGCCCCAGGGTTTGGTCGTGGCAAACAGAGGCCTCTTCTGGGAGTTTATTTCTGTAGTTACAAAGCCAAATTTCACTAGCAATAACTAAGTCTTATTGGGGTACTGGCAAGCTAGACCTGAGTAATGAGCCACTAAGGTATGAACTTGGGATTCTACAGGATTTCTAGTTATTTAACACATTATATTGAAGGATGCTTTGGTTTGAATTGACAAACAAATATTTGTGTTGCTAGTCCTGTATATGGAAGTATACAGCCTAAAAGCTTTAAGTTAAAAGTCATGTCAAGGTATTTATCATATGATTTTGGTATGACTTTTAACTTCAAGTTTATTTTCTATAGGCTAGATACATCCAATTGCAGGTTAGTTAAGTTGCTACTTTGTATATGGAAGTATCTAGCCCACAACCTATAAGCTTTGTTAGAAGTCATATCAAGGTATTTATCTCATCAAATTGATATTGTTTTCCAATTTCAGTTGACTATCTTGGTATTAGTTTTGCCATTCTTACAAAAAAAACTGTTATATTTGCCAATTATTAATGGATTTTTATAGTTTTTGAGTAAAATATAATATTGATGTTTAAAGTGGCCTGTATTATATTAACGATAAAACTGTTTCTCAATGCTGAATAATGAGTCAGAAATTGGCACATTAAACTAACTTCATAGATCCTCAGAAAGAAAGGTTAAGCTTCCAATACCAGAGATGTAAAGTAAATCAGCTTATCAGGTGCTATATAAGCATTTTTGTCCTTATACAATAGGCCAGCTTACTAATTATGGATATGTAAAGCTTACTTCACCATACTTTTCCACAGAAGCTTACAGTACCATACTTTCCCTCAAAAGTACTGAATTTTCTACTCAAATGCAAGTAATTATGACAGGAAAATATCAGAGGGTAAAGTCATAACAGTAAAAATGTTTCAGGAGAAAATAACAAGCATTGCGGAATAGTAGCAGATTTGGTGAATTGAATTTTTATCATTAACATATTGATTTGTTGCTGATATGTTGTTCTGCACTTTGTTTCATTGTATTAAGCAGCTGAAGTATGCTGTGTTAAACAGAAACATGCTGGGTGTGAAAAAATGACTTTAAGAGACATTGTATGAAGGAAATGACACTTTACCCACCATTCCACAAGACTTGTCTGTCGTCTAGAGATTCTGAACTATGAAACAAATTCAAGATTGTGTAGCATCATTTGTACCAGAGTAATTATTGTCAGTTGCATTGGATATTACTGATGGGTGTTTAAAACCTTGTTCCTGAGAAATTTAGATGTAATGCCACAGTAAATGTCTTTATATGTGTCACTTTTTCCTGAGAAATTTAGATGTAGTGCCACAGTAAATGTCTTTATATGTGGCAGGCCACAGCAGTAATGTTTGTTTTGTTTTTTAAATACAGAGTTGAATAATAATTTGGCTCATTACTGCAATGTAACAAACTGCACTGTGTAGTTTTTATTGCCTCATAGCAGCTGTACAACCTAAGAAATTGTGCTGTACAGTTTTGTGGCAATCAGAGACTTTTTATCCGTAATGATTTGTATAGAATCCTTTTTTAAAATAAGTACTAATGTAGATTCTTTTTTTTACAGACACCACAAGCTGCAGGACCTACAGTTGTTTAGCTTTTAAGTCATTTCTATAGATCCATAAAGACAGTTTGATGCAGTTCAAGCCGTCTGACTTACTTTCTAAAACAGGAAATAAGTGCTCTAATATTGATGCCACTGCGTTTAACAAAGAGCTTTTTTTTTTTTTTTTTACCTTCGTATCACTAAATTCAGATATGGCATTTGATGAATTAGTAAAGCCAGTTCTCTAACATACAACGTAGATAAGAACTTGCCCATAGCAAAACTATTAAGTGATCTATTATTTTATATGTATCGTTTTGAGATAAATTGTAAACATCATTAAAAAAAAAGTATTGCTTTGATAGTAAATTAAGATAGCAAAATCAGGAAGTCAAAATACTCGTAGTGGTAGAAATTCAGAATTGCAAAGTAAGCACTTTAGATTATGTTTTGCTAGGTAGTATGTAAGAATCATGACATTGATAGCCTTAGTTTAAGACTGCAGGTTTGTTAGCTATGAAAAATAAAGATTTGTCAACTGAGCTTAATGATGTAAACTCCATTCTGCTTGTATGAAAATCATCATTTCATTTTTTCATTAGTGTACTAACACGAAAAACAAAAATCTTGTCAAATTTTTAGGAAGTCAGATTATAGTATGTGTTCAGATGTGACTTGGGCTGTATCAAATGGGTTTTGTGGGTGTATTGAAATGACTTAAAATTCGGTGATAATGACCAGACTGCTGTTTGGACTAAGAAGATGGATGTCGAGGAAAATCGTATTGTGTTCGACCTTCAGCCATTGAAATCGGTAAGTTTACAAATATTGTTTACGAATATGAACTATGTTTTTCTTCTCTGGTTTGGTAATCTTGAAAATAGCTCATTAATCTATCAATAAATTAAGGGTCAATACAATTTCAAAAGTATTTACATTATTTGATGGATCAGTCAATGCTATAATTGGTGTCTGTCTGTCTGGTTTTTTATATATATATATATATATTTCATATGTACTATTTGATGGATCAGTCAATGCTATAATTGGTGTCTGTCTGTCTGGTTTTTTATATATATATATATATATATATATATATATTTCATATGTACAAGCATGGAACTCAAGGTGGGAATAAGTCAGTAAGGTTTATGCAGTATATACTGAAACTTTTCTTTACCCTCCAGAGGTGGTATCAAATTCAGCAATAAATAAGGGAGTAGGGTTAGGAACTGTAACTTTGGAGTAACATTTGGATCTTTAGCCTGTAGAAAATGCTATATCAAATCTGTAAGAGGGTTGATTCCACTAGTATTTGCATATTTGGTCATCATGTAGACAATTAGGTGATTGGATCTTGATCAGCATTTGAAGGCAAATATTCTTGACAGGTGGCAGTGTACAGGGTATGTCGTAACAGGTTTTAAGCATTCAAAATAATGCAATTAGTTCCATATAAATGCTGCAAAAAAAAAGAATGCCTTATATTGTGTCTTTTGTATTTGCAAAATAACATTCTGAAACTGTCTGATACTGTGTCAAGTATCACTGGCTCTCTCGTTCTCTCTGTTTTAGTCCCAAATACCTTCTTTGTTGAAGCCCCTAATTTCAAGTGGTCAAAGTACAAAGATGAGATGTTCTACTCATTCGGTCAAGAGTTCTAAAGATAGGAAGTTATTTAGGTATCAAAACATATATATCACTGGTGGAGAGTATCAACTCTGTTGATTGTGTTTTGCAAAGGTCTGTGCATTCTAGTAATACTACAGTATCATTGCAAAATTATAGGAATCCCTATCGGGGGTAGTGGTGCACTGTAGGCATCACTTAAGGTTCTTTGCAATATCCTTTTGGCCCCCCAGCCACAACCCCTTTTATTACTTTTACTGTACCTCCGTTCCTAGTCTCTTTCTTCTGCCATATTTCCCACCCTTCCCTAACAGGTTTTTCATGTGCAACTGTGAGGTTTTCATCTTGTTACACCTTTAAAATTGGAACCTCAAAACTTAGAGTGAAGGCACAATGCATTCTACCCTAAAGCAGTTATCCTTGTCTTTTATCATTTAATTACATTTTTATCTTTATTTATTATTGGGTCAATTTATTTGTTCTTTTCTAATAACTGCTGTCTTCTTTCTGTATTTCCTGTTACCTTCTGTCACTCCTTTCAAACGAGCACCGTATTCCTTGAAAGGGTGAATTTCAAGTCAATGGCCGAGTGGGCTTGTTCCTTATGGAAAGGGTTCTTCATCTTCTGAATAATGGTAATAGCAGAGAGGCAAGTCCACAGTTATGTATATGTACATATATTTAAAGAAAAATCTGTACAGAAAGCTTTCAGGAAACTGTTCAATTCCCCTTTTCAATCTGATTGAAAAGGGGAATTGAACAGCTTCCTGAAAGCTCTGTACAGGTTTGTCTTTAATTATATGTACAGCACATATGTGGATTTGTTTCTCCATTTCAAGACCCATGCTACTATGAGTATTATTTAAAAAATAATATGTAATGATAATTTACTCTCAATTTCCATTTTAGCACTGAATGACCTCAGTTCCCAGTGCTTGGCATTTGGCCAGATTTGATATTCCTGTTCCCCCACGGGCAGAGATTTTCTCCGGGAATTAAGAACAAGGAAATACTAAGAAATATTGCTGTGTTGAATCTTTGAAGATTTCCTCATGAACAAGGTTTTTTGTAGCATGTCTGCGGCCCCTAGCTACAACCCCTTTCATTCCTCTTAGTGTACCTCCGTTCATATTCCCTTCCATCTTACTTTCCGCCCCCTCCTAACAGTTGTTTCATTGTGCAACTGCTTTGAGGTTTCCCCCCTTTTATATCTTTTAAAACCTTTTCACACACGATTTCCCTTTCAGCGCATGGCGTTCGGCCTAAATCTTATTTTCCACTCCAACGTGAAGGTGTCCTCTCTTACTTTCCTTGCTTGGTGAATTGGAGTTGGAGACCACTGTAGCTTTTGAGGGGTGTGTCTTTTATTACCCAAAGACTGCCAACTTTTCATGAAGACAGCAGCACCATATTGGCAAAAGGATACATAACCCTCTTTCGCCATTACTCCCGTTAATGCTTCCTTGTAGGGGTTTTAGTGCCATCAGTGTACCTCACATGGTGCACTGTAGGCATCCCTTCAACCCTTAGCTGCAACCCCTTTCATTCCTGATGCTAATTCTCCTTGCATTTTAATACATTTTGGAAGCTTGAATTATAAGTCGGTGGCCCCTGTGGCTTAGTTCCACATGAAAAGGCTTCATTTTCAAAATAAGAATGATAATAATCATTGTACTATTCCTTCATTCATATTCTCTTTCTTCCCTCTTACTTTGCACCCTCTCCAAACAATTATTCCCTCATTTTCAGTGTTGAATGAGTTCATAGGTCCCAGCACTTGGGGTCTGGCCTAAATTTTATATTTCAGCTCCAGTTCCATTAATGACTTTGTACACCCCACCTCCCTTATTAGGCCCTATGCATGTATAAGCAAACTTCATTCATGTTTTATGACCCTTCTTCCTGATTTTATCCTCCCATGCAACTCATTTCTTAGACGTCTTTGCGGTGTGCTCAAACTGGACTGTACGTCAAAGCAAAATTGACTCTGCCTCCACTAAAGGCAGGAAGGACAGCATACTCGTTACTTCTGAAGCCCAAAGCAGAAATGAGTCTTCAACAGGGTCAGTTGAGCTATTAACTAGATACTGTACAGGTAACACCTTTGGGGGGGCTTGGCCTTCCTCATAATTAACAGTGCTGTTACAACAAAGACCGTATATGCGCCTCGTGTGGTGCACTGTAGGCATCACTTGAGGTTCTTTGCAGTTTCTCTTCCATGACCCTTAGCTGCAACCCCTTTCATTGCTTTTGCTGTACCTCTCTTCATATTCTTTTACCTCCTCCTTACTATTATTATTATTATTATTATTATTATTATTATTGTTCCAAAGACGAACCCTATTCATATAGAACAAACCCACCACAGGGGCCACTGACTTGAAATCCCAGCTTTCAAAGAATATCAAGGTGCTCATTTGAAAGAAGTAATAGAAAGTACAGTAATGAGAAATGCAGAAAGAGATCTGTTATTAGAAAAACAGATAAATTAGCAAATTAATCGATAAATAAGAATGAAAGTAAAATATTAAAATGCAAATTGAATTGTATTAGGGTAGCAATGCATTGCATCTTTGCTTGAACTGCTGAAGTTCCAGTTGTATGACATCCTCATGGAAACGGTTCCACAGTCCAATGGTGTGAGGAATAAAGGACTTGTGGAATTGAGAAGTATGACAGTGAGGCACACTTACTGCATATTGGTGCTGCTGTTAAAATACAACTTACGAGAAAGTGACAAATGAAGAGATCATCCGTCAATGGTCCAAGTCATAATTGCCAATAATCTATCTGTTAGGGTTTGCATTGTATTCAACTAACACTTTACAGTACTAATAACTAACTGTCTTGTTCCTTAGGTCCCTGAGTGTCACCCACGATATATATAGGAGACGGAAGCTGAGATTTTTCTACAGCAGTATAATAATGTGGCCAATTGTCGCTTAATAATGGTAAGGAACATACAGTACATATCACTTTTCATTTCCAAAGCAAAGCTAAATAAGCTTATGGTTTAAATCCAGTATAATTGAAGATTTTGATAATAAAAACTAATATTTAATTATTGTCACTCACTAGTCTAGTTCTTTGGGAAAGGGGAGACAATATATCATGGTAATGAACCCTGATCTTTTGCAAGAACCCTCAAAGCTTTCAAGGATGAAGTCAAAATATTTTGTTACTTTACTTTTCATTATTTCAGCCAAAGCACTTATGCTCGTATGGACTGGGCCAGCTTCCACAAAGGCCTGGCTTGTTAGCAACCATATGAGAGACACTTTAGAGCTACAATGTCAAGAGACATTTGCCCAGTGCCACTTGACGGAGTAACTAGAGAAACAGTCAAGAGTAGTAGTGGCTTTTCAGTGCTGGCCGTGCAAAGAGAGTCGCGCTGCTTCCTTCCTCCGTTACAGTTATTTGTCTCTACAGTATCAGACTTTGATTCAAACTTAACAGGGTCTCCTCATTCTGCTGTTGTGAGTATCCTCATAAATTGAAACCTTTCTTATGATTTATATGAGTTAGGGTTTTTGTAATGAAAAAACTAAATGTTAAAAATTTAATAGACTTATGCAGCATGTCTCTATAGCTATTGATTAGCTTGTGAACTTTTAAACTGTTATAGTTAATAAAAAAAATTGATCTTCAAGTTAATTATAACCTCTTAATGGCTTATCTTGTATAGGTGTAAGGCTCTGATTCAGCATTGTAAGGACTTGATAAATGATCGATTACAGGCATTCCAATTTAAGCAATTGCATTTTGTAGACTCACATTATATTAAGGTCTGTGACACACTGTCAGAACAGTATTACTATAGAACCCCCAGATGCTGAGGCCCTTTTTGTGGGTTATGTATATGAAAGAGGAACTATCTGAATTTAACTGACATTACACAGATTTTTACCCAAGCTTTATACTGAAGTGTTGGGAATACAATACTATTGGTTAATGTTCCGGGCAATTTTTGCCAGATTAATGAGACAGGACTAGTTTATGACTTAATTACCTATGATACGAAGGGGAGTTTTTTTTAAGTCTTTGATATCTGTGGCAATATTGTTTCTCTACTAAAGCCTTCCTAAGTTCTAGTTTACTGTAAAGTGTTGTAATTATGATATGAGTTTTTAACCTTGAGGTAACAGAGTACCACATTCCATCACTTCTTTATTAATATCTGGATAGAAATGTGCATCAGTGGAAGGTCATATTAGTATAGCTTGTATAAGACACTTCAAGCTCTAGTTTTTAAGACTGTTGGCAAAAAACATGAGTGATGCTATATGTGAGATTAAAGCAAGAGGTTTTTGGCTAAGTGTAACATCACAGTCATAAGAACATTTAAGGAAAGTATTCAGAATACCTTTACTCTTATGTCACCAATACTGAAGGACCCCATTTTATTTCAGATTGAGGAACTGACTCAGAAACAAAACCTCTCAAGCATGTAAAGGTCACTGCACTGAAATGAAGTACTAAGACAGAAGGGAAGCTGGACAAGTGGCTCATAGCTTCAGAACCTGGATACACTGGTTAAGTACAGCCCCACCCTACTTACAAACGGATGGCTGTTTGTATGTTGAATACTTTGTAAGTTGGTTACTGTACTCTTCATGCCTATTTAAGTACACTATGATATAAAGTCAATACAGTACTGTACATTTGTTCATCATAAAACACAATACACTGTACATACAGTATTGTATATACAGAATAGGCACACACAACAAAATTTGGATTTAAGGGTGGCAAAGTGGGCCGCTCTGAACACAGTTTTCATTTTCAATCTTGTTTGGTTGTATCTGTGAATGTTTGTAAGTTGAATGTTCATAAGTAGGGTGGTGTCTGTATGGATGTACTTAGTCACATGAAATGGAGACTGCAGTTTGGTGTACGAACATGAATGTAATAGTAGAGAGGTAGGAAGCTGTAGTAAAACCCTGGGCGGAAGCAGGAAAAGAATCAAGACTTTGAAGGTGGCATGTACACTTGATGTTCATGGAAGTTGTAAGGGAGCGCAAATGAAAGTTAGACTTTGAGGGAATTTTGAGTTTGGGTGTGGAGTGTTTCGAGACTACGAAGTAATTTGTACATCAGCTGCTGAAGTGAAGAGTTGTTGCATTGTAGGTACACTCTGTTATTTTGTAAAGGAAGTGAAAGGTTTTCACCTCCTTAAGGAGTCTCAGTACCCCTGCGTAACCACTTAACCAATAATGCAAATTTCCAAAAGTAACCAATTGCCGAAGACGCGTTGAAAGGCATTCTGAAGGAATAATTACTATACCTTGTAAGATTTTTATCAACAAATCTTGAAAAACAGGAAAGAAACTTGGTCTAATTGTCCTTATTTTTGCCAGCAGTGAGGTTTTAAAAGCTACACACCCACTGGATAACTTTTCATGTGTTTTATGCCTAGTTCCTTTACAGGTTCACCACCCATTTTGCTGAACTATTAGTGAATTTGAAAGTTGGCTTATATTATTACAGCACAAGCTTTGATGTGCAGGGCATTTGCACTGAATTAAGAATAAGGTTTATTATTATTTAAGTGCATTTTTACCAAATCAAGAGTCAGTACATTATTATACCTTTAATATTCAGGGAATTGTTATGCAATTCTATTGAAGTGTTGGAAGTACAATATTACTAGTTAATCTTCAGGGCATTTTTTTTTCCAAATTGTGAGTCGGAAATAGTGTATTACTTAATAACTTATGATACGAAGGGGTACAGTTTTACTGAATTCCCTTTGATATTCATGAAAAAATTGTTTCACTCACTGCTGAAGTTGTCGTAAGTTGAGGTTTATTTTAAAGCGTTTTAATTGTAGCAGGAGTCTTTCAACTTGAGGTAACAGAGCCCCACATTTGCTCCCTTCTGTGTTCATATCTGTCACTTCTGTGGTAATATCTGGATGGAAAACAACAGAAGTCAAAGGTTGTATTATTATGGCACGTAAAAGATACTGCAACATCTGGGTTTTTACAACGTTGCAAAGAAATAGTGATGCTCTGCAAGCTAAGAGTGAAAGTTTGGGGCTGATATAATTAGGAATATTTGGGGTGAATACAGTAGACCCCCTCCTATTTGCTGTTCCGGATTTGTGGCCTCACCTCGTCACGGATTTCTCTGGAACAAATGCACAATTATTTGCAGAAAATTCACCTATTCATAGTATTTTTCATAGAGAAATATTCACAAATTACTGTATTTTCATATTTTTGTGACTAAATGCACTTTTTCTGATAAAACTATTAAAATATTCAGGTATAAACATTTTTAGAGGGTTTTCAGTATTCGCAGATTTGAGCTATTCACAGGGGATGGGGTTAGTGGTACACATCCCTTGCGAATACCGGGGGTCGACTGCATTCACAAGACTTACTTTTTCTTTTTCATGCACAAAAAAAAAAGTAAGTCTGGACCTTGTTCAGTTAATGATATTATTCCAAATTTTGTTAAGTTTAAAGTTTATAAAAGCTCCCCATATTATTCCCAGTTTTTTTTCGGACACAATTAGGTATTGACTTCACTACAAAATTATGTGTACACAAAAAGACTGTGAACGCCTTCACGGACTGTTAAGTTGGGGTGCCACTCAAGAAACTCTGAGACATCTTCATTACTGCCATTTGAATCTGTCTCAAACTACTACTGGCTGTAAAATATTTGAAACCCTGGCTCTTAGTATTATACTACGAGAGTTTTAAATATCCGGAAATATAGCCAAGATCAGATCTTCAGGATCTGATTTGAATGACGTTTGTAACACCGGAATCTAAAGAGTATTTTGGGAAAACGTTCAAATACCTCTGCTCGTCTGTAATCAGTACTAAAGGACTCCATTTTATTTCAGATGAAGGCATGAACAGCAAATGAAAAAACCTCCTAGACAGGGACATGAATCTCACTGAGCTGGAATTACAGGCAAGTCTCCTCAGGAATTGAAGAATTTCTTGTGGTATATAAAAAAATGTAATTATTAAATATTTACTAGACATACTGTACAGTTTACAGTGTAGTAACTGATAAGGTTGTGAACTATTAAATTGTTATTTTTGGGGGAAAATTGCTTTTGAAGTTAACCTTTATTAGCTCTTGTTAGGACTTGATGGAGAATTTGGCTGTGTCTACCTTCTTTTTGCTTTGAGATTTTCCTCCTTTTACACCTTCAAAACCTGTTTACCCTCAACCCATTTCAGCGTTGAATGACCTCATAGGTCTCAGGACTTGGCGTTTGGTCTAAATTCTGTATTATATTCTGTTCTAACCTCTTAATGAGTGAGCAAATGTACTTGAATATGTAGGGTGAATTCAGTTAGCTATAGAGCTGGTAATCTTGACGTGTTCCGGCAAATCAAGATTCCTTTCTAAAACTAAAATCATCTTAGTCCCAGTTTGAGAATTCTGTAACTTACAGAGCCAAAAATTCCTTTCCAGAATTGAGAGAAGAATCTGTGTCCCAGTTTCAGAGAAAGAGCTGTAATTGTAGAGTCTGTGATTTTTGTGTAGGAATACCTCAACTCGGTAGACTTTTGATCTTATCAGCTACATTATTATGATAATATTTGCTGTGCTGCTATTTTAGATGTTGTATATTATTAGGAAAATCTTCGAAATGGAATTACTCTTAGTTATAAGATCTCTAGAGAATATTCAAGCACAGGCTGTGATATAGGGTCGTTGGCACTTAACAACCTTTTTTTGCTCACTCATCAGAATGCCAGACTCCAAAACATCTGCTAAGTTGAGGTGTTTCTATGCTTGGGAACTTCTGAGACATGTCGTCATTACAGCCATTTGAATCTGTCTCTAATTACTGGCTATACAATAATGAAACTGTAACCCTTGGTTCTTGTGTGGAAGACACTTATATTTTTAATTAAATCTGACATATTTTCAGTAGTATACGTGCTAGTTCTTACAGTTTTGGGTCCTGAAAACATGTATTCAGTAAATTTAGTAGCAAGCTTTGAAATGTTCTAAATCAGGCCATTATGAAGTTGAATCCCCATTTGGAGGCAGTGCTCTCAGCACACATCATGCAGTAAACTGCAGGTATTACCTAAGGTCATGTGCAGCGTCCCTTCGACCCATAGCTGCAACCGCTTTCATTCCTTATATTATACCTCCATTCAAATTCTCTTTCTTCTATCCTACTTTCCACCCTCTCCTAACAGTTGTGTCAACATTTTTTCAGTGCTGAATGACTTCATAGCTCCCAGTGCTTGGCCTTTGACCTGAATTTTATATTTCAGTTCCAGTTTACGAAGCTGAAGTGTTTTTAATTTGGCACATGAAAGACTGGTGAGATTGAAATCTGGGTTCTAGCTAGAGAGGAGAGATAGCTAACCACTGGGATAGACACTTTCAATAATAATTATTTAGTTGCACTAAGAGGCTCCTGTCAGTTTTGTGCAAAATTTGCAGTGTAGACTAATGTTTTTCATGACTTTTAATACTTCCTATTTGAATTGAATTTCAGAAAGGTATTCTTGATAAAACAATAATTCCTAAACTTAGTGACCCCATTTATCCCCTCTTAGTAAAAGACGTGTGTTTAGGATGCTTGAAGCTTGATTGCAGATAATCATGTCCTTATTTTGAGTCAGAAGTGAAACAACCTCAATTTTCCATGTTTTAATTGTTTTTTGTTCTTCCAGGTGAATCTGCAGTTTGGCAAGGGGCTTTGCAAGCAACGGTAGTGGGTCCTCTTCCCCCATCAGGAGGAGCAAGATACCTTCTAACAGTCGTCGACCACTCCACCAGGTGGGCCGAAGCTACGCCCATTTGTACTGTTTTGACAGTACTTGAAGAAAATAGGAACGGTACAGTTACGTAAACAGGAGTGGTACATTTTCATAAGCCCAAGTGGACAAACATTGCAAGAAAATAATCATGAGATGTTGTGTAGTGCTTTAACAAAGGTACATTTTTAATTAACATACATAAGGTGTTTGGATTAGTGTATCATTTTGGTGGGACAAAAAGAATTGTTCAGATGGAGCCCAAGTTATGGATTTAGAGGTTTTGGTTTTGCAGAAATTAAAAATAATGATACTGTATTTAATGGAAATTGTGAATTAAAGAAGAGGAATTGGAGTGTATGGACTGTCAGTGCCTCAGATCTTAGAGTACTTGTAGGGTATAAGACAAGGCAGAGAGATGGGGACAATGTTAGTGCTAAATGCTTTAACCAGACTGCATTAGAATGTTGCAATGTTCTTACAGATGTTATAGCCAAGCCCAAATAGTAATGATGATAATCTTTAATTATGATACATAACTATTTATTTTACCTTGCTAATTGAAATTTACTGTAAGAAGCCTTTCACTTTTCTTAATGAAATTTGCATTGCAATAGAATGTTCAGTTACTTGTTTAAGAACTTGTATCCCATCTGTGCCCCTCTCAATTTTTATCTTACAACCCTGTAAGCCTAAAGATTTTATTGTCACAAGTCGTGATGTCATTAACTTCTTCCTCATCTTTTCAGGAAAGTAATTGCAACTTACAAGAATAAACTGGACAAGTTTGAACACAAATTATACCTTGGAATTCCACTTCTCAACCATAGAAGAAGAACACAGGAAAACACTACAATTGCAGCACTCTAATGGGCATATGTTCATGACCCAAAGGACATATGATTTTTTTAAACCTGCAGCTGGTTCAGTATTTCAGGACATATACAGTAATTTCCACATTCATATCTTCTCAATTTAATTTTAGCCAACCAGCAGCTCATTATTATTCAGGTACCTGAAACTCATGTGGCTTAATATTACCTATTAATCATTTACGTAGACTAATTATAAGTTTAATTTCAGTTAAAACGCAAGTCAGTATGTTTTAGAGTGCGTAGTTTATTTTAATATCAGCTTTCAGTTGTGTGTATTTTAAAATAAGTACAGTATTTTATTTGCACTTGAATTTCTTTGTTGGGTAGAAAGCAGCGTTCCATGATATATATTCTTAACTCCATTTTCTGATTAGTTTAACAGTAGCTGTGTGGCACCACAGTTTACTAAAGGATACATAGTCTTATTTACATAAGGTTCATGAGTTTGATGTGTTAAGTACTTTAGTGCATTTCAGGATAGTTTTTGTAATTTCTTACCAGTTTGAAATTGGCTGTCAGTCAGCTCAATGTTGTTTTGGATTCATACATCATTAATGTTAATTTCTTGTGAGTTTAATATCAACTGAAAGCAATTCATTGCATTTCAAGATGCATAATTTTATTTTCACCCAAGTCTAGGATGATTTTGAAGTCGGTTACAAATAGCTCAATGCTTCAGGATACATCCTTTTTTTTTTACACAAGATTCATAACTGTTAAATATTGGAAATCAAAGAGCTCAACTAGTTTCAGGATGCAGAGTTTTCTCTTGTATTCTTTAGCTGTGTCAATATCAGCTTTCAAGTAGCTTAGTACGTATTAGGGTACATCGTTCTCATTCTTCTTTCTCTGCATCGTTTCCCGCTTCTGTGTGGGATGATGTTTCTTACAGCTTTCCTCCACCTGACTCTTCTGTCAAACACATCGTCCTCTGACAGTTGTTTGTCTCTCAGGTGTTCTCTAACTACATCCATCCACCTTCTTCACTTCTTCGGTCTTCCTCTTCCTCTCTCTCCCACCAGGCAACTCCATCTGTATCACTCGCCTCCCTACATATGTCGTGTCCCTTCTCACCACATGGCCATACCACTGCAGTCTTCTTTTCTGGGCCTTCTTTGATAGTTCTACCACTTAAGTAGTTCCACTTATACTTTCATTTTGATCCTGTCCAGTTTCGTGACTCCACACATCCACCTGAGTGTAATAATAGGTACATAATGTTAGAAATAAATTTATCAGCGTAAGATAAGATATTAGGTAGCTGTAGAAGCATAGACTATATTGTATCAGTAAGCTTAGTATGTCTAAGGATAATTGTTCTTTGTGAAATAGGTTTTGATATTACTGGTCAGATAGTTGACTGCTTCCAAGAAATTCATGTAGCACTTAAATTTCATTTTCAGTATCCAGTAGGTCATTGTTCAGTACATACTTGCTTGGGTGAAAGTTCATGTGATTATTATTATTATTATTATTATTATTATTATTATTATTATTATTATTATTATTCAGTAGATGAAACCTATTCATATTGGACAAGCCCACCACAGGGGCCATTGACTTGAAATTCAAGCTTCCAAAGAATATTGAGGTGTTCATTAGGCAGAAGTAAGAAAGAAGAGATCCCACCTATTAAAAAAAATGATTAAATAGATAAATAGATAAAAATTGATTTAAATGCAAGAAGAATAATATTAGTGTAGTAATGCAGTAATAGTAGGTGATTCTTATTGTTTTCACTAGGTTCCCCAAAGTTCTAACATTATCAGTAGCAAATGGTTCATTAGTTAGAACTAGTTGATTTTATGAAATATCTTCATGGAAGCCATTGTAGTTAAGAACAGTTTTGTGGAACCAAACCTGTGATGTATTGCCTTTGGAGAACAGTTAATATTTTCAGCTAAAGTACAAATGATTCCAGATATTTTTTCTCAGTAAGCTGCCACATAGATATTGTTAAACTAGCCTCCACCATAGTAGGGACTTGGAAGCAAAGCTCTCAAATACTTTGTAACCTTAATCCACAGATTGTTTCAGTTGCTGAATATCAGAGCTTTTGAGAGTTAAATCCTTGATAGCTCTAAGATCTTGCATTACTGTAGTGTTATGTAAGCATTGGTACTTTTTAACTTTTAAGATTTAGGTTATGACAGGCTTTGCTTAATACAGGATGAATATTACAGCTTCCACATTTTGAAATTTGGTGACTTATGGAGAACTTGTCATTATTTTCATGTGATTAAAGTATACTCTGTGATTTTGTACAAAGCCTGCCATGATTATAATAATGCACCTTGTTAAACATTAAACAAATTATTGAAAGTTTTCAGCATAAATTAATTCAAAGTTTACTGCAAGTACTGATGAGTTGTGTTATCAGGGGCATTTTTATAATCACAGCATCTCTGCATATTTCAAGACACTGCTGGAATGTGAAGGGTCCAAACTGAAATTTTGTTACTGTTAAGGGAATTTGGTAATGTAGGCACAAGATTCAATAAGTAAATTGAAATTCAAAATGCTTTTTTAAAGGGAGTTGGGTACTCAAATTAAATTTGTTACTTTTAAGGTCATGTGGTTTTATACAAAACATATTTTAGGTAAATGGATCTGTAAGTAAAATCTCATTCAGATTTTAGTTTAACCCTTAAACGCCGACTGGACATATCATACGTCGACTAAAATTGTCTGTTGGGTGCCGAGTGGACGTACCGTACGTCGGCTACAAAAAATTTCAACCTTCGGCCAACTTTGACTCGACCGAAATGGTCGAAAAATGCAATAGTAAGCTAAAACTCTTACATTCTAGTAATATTCAATCATTTACCTTCATTTTGCAACAAATTGGAAGTCTCTAGCACAATATTTCGATTTATGGTGAATTTTTGAAAAAAAAAAATTTCCTTACGTCCGCGCGGTAACACTTGAAAATTTCAGAAATTCTTTCGTCATTTTGTCGTAATTTTTGCGCCGTTTTATATTAGCCGTTACATAAAGTGTTTTATATGAAAATGTGTGCAATTTCATGTAAAATACAACAAAAAACAACTCATGGTTGTAGCTTTTATCAGTTTGGAAATATTTTCATATAAATCACGATAACTGCCAAAATTTCAACCTTCGGTCAACTTTGACTCGACCAAAATGGTAAAAAAATGCAATTGTAAACTAAAACTCTTACATTCTAGTAATATTCAATCATTTACCTTCATTTTGCAACAAATTGGAAGTCTCTAGCACAATATTTAGATTTATGGTGAATTTTTGAAAAAAAACTTTTTCCTTATGTCCGTGCCAGAAATTCTTTCGTCACGTTGTCGTAATGTTTGCACCGTTTTATATTAGTCGTTGCATAGTTTTATATATGGAAATGTGCGCAGTTTCATGTAGAATACAACAGTAAATAACTCATGCTTGTAGCTTTTATCAGTTTTGAAATATTTTCACATATATGACGATAACTGCCAAAATTTCAAGCTTCGGTCAACTTTAACTTGACCAAAATGGTCGAAAAACGCAATTATAAGCTAAAACTCTTACATTCTAGTAATATTCAATCATTTACCTTCATTTTGCAATAAATTGGAAGTCTCTAGCACAATATTTAGATTTATGGTGAATTTAAAAAAAAAAAAAAACTTTTTCCTTACGTCCGCGCGCGGTAACTCGGCCGAACATCTCAGAAATTCTTTTGTCATGTCATAATGTTTGCACCGTTTTACATTAGTCGTTACATAAATTCTTATATATGAAAATGTGCGCAATTTCATGTAGAATTCAACTGAAAATAATTCAAGGTTGTAGCTTTTATCAGTTTTGAAATATTTTCACATAAATCACGATAACGGCCAAAATTTCAACCTTCGGTCAACTTTAACTCGACCGAAATGGTCGAAAAACGCAATTGTAAGCTAAAACTCTTACATTCTAGTAATATTCAATCATTTACCTTCATTTTGCAATAAATTGGAAGTCTCTAGCACAATATTTCGATTAAGGTGAACTTTTGAAAAAAACTTTTTCCTTATGTTCGCGTGGTAACTCAGCCGAACATCTTAGAAATTCTTTCGTCACGTTGTCATAATGTTTGCACCGTTTTATATTATTCGTTATATAAACTTTTATAATATTTCGATTTATGGTGAATTTTTGAAAAAAAAACTTTTATGTCCGCGCGTTACGAATTCATGCATCATTTTGTGATAATATTTTCTCTGTGTTGCTTTGATCGTTTTACAATTTGTTATATACCAAAATCATCGCAATTTAGTGTACAATACAGAGAAAAAAAATAACCCGTTAGCTTTAACTGTTTTGCTCACAGCACGATTTGTATACAATTATATATGAAAATTTTTTTTTGCACTCATATATTTCAATATTTATATATGATAATGATATTTTTTTCATTTCTGATGGTTGCATATTAAACTTCAGGCAGTGACAAAAAAAAGAGCCAAAAATTAACTCTTAATCTTAAAAACTAAGCATGCTATGATTTTTTGAAAAAAACTTTTTTTCTGCTTCGGCGCTAACTCCCGAACGCCGGCAGCATATGACAGACACTTTTGTAAATAGAGGCTCGGTGTTAGAGGGTTAAAGAAAGTTAAGTATTGTTAAAAATGGCTTCTTATGTACATGAATATGTAAACTCAAATAATAAGTAAATTAAAATTCATTTTCAAGGCGAATTTGGCACTTGAATTGAATATGTTGCTCTTAGGTTTTTTTTTTTTTTTTGCAAAACATATTTTAGGTAAATTAATCTGTAAGCAAGTTCAAATTGAGAATTTTGATGTAAAGGAAGTTAGGTATTCTTAATACACTAATGGCCTTTTATATATATGAATCAATAAACTCATAAGTGCTCTTTTAATTGCCGTTTGACAAAGATATATGTGGTATATGTATTAAATAGCATTCTCAGTTATGAGCAGGGCTTGTTCATCTTAATGTTACATTGATACTTAGACTTTCTGGAACGATTCAATTCATTTTGTTTACCAGAGCACTAAGTGTTTTTCAGACTTTTGCTATAAAAGCTGAATTCTATTGGACTCCTTAGCTATTGGATAGTTGCCATTTAATTAACTGCCATTTTTAAATTTTTGAGGCGAGCAAGTCTTCCGTATCCTTTTCCTGGTAAGGTTCTCACAAAGGGATTCCTTTTCAAAGAAAGGCGTAAATTGGAGTACGGTTAGGTTAAAGAAGTTGAACAGCAAAGTGGAAGAGATCAACATGATGGAAAATAAAAAGATATTTAATTGACAGGGAGGGATTTTTTTTTGTTATAGGTACACTTGCCCTTAAGAATAATTCACTGTGAAGCCTTGTAAACAAGGGGGCTTATGAAGTATGTAATGGAAGAATGTGACGTGATTCTGATGTCTGTAACAGGATTTGAACCCTCATCTAGAGTATCAGAATGAGGTTATGTTATCCACTTGACCGCAGTTGTCAGGTAGGTAACGTGACCTCATTCTGATACTCCAAATGCAGGTCCGACTCCTGCTGTGGATGTCAGAATTACTTCATCTTCTCCCGTTTAGAGCTAATGCTTGGCAGTTACAAGTACATCCAAGAAAAGTTTGAAGAATATAAGAAGTTACAAGGGCATTGTGGCTATTATAATTACATAGATAAGTATCTGGTAAAAAGTGACCAGTAGCATCTGTGCGTGGTTAACTCCAGGCAACAGTGAAATTTCAAAAAGTAACTGGAAATGAAATCGTAAAATAGTTTTGTCTCAGGTTAGGAACTAAATCATTTTTGACAATGTTTCTAGTTACATTTTAACAAGACATGTGACTTTGTTAATTTGAATTGTTTGAGAAATTCGGTTGTTATTTCTGAGGTGTTGATTTTTCTAAATTGTAGACTTCCCAGTGTAACAGTGTCTTGACATATGGAGATTTTCTGTAGGTTAAGGTATTTTTAATTTTTTTTTAATGTTTTGTATAATTCCCATTGAAGTTCAGTAATTTAATGAAACCAAGATTCACTTGACTGTTATTGTTAAACTTCAACTAAAACTTGAATAATGGGAAAATTATTGTAATACCAAAATATGTACGTTTTTTTGTAGAAGGACTTCTGAATTTCAACTTTGAGCTCAGTTCTCATCAGGTATTGACTTTCATTTAGCTACAAAAGGTAAATTTGTGTCTTTGTTATTTCTTAGCACAGCAGAGCAAAGTTTTTGTTATTTCTTAGCACAGCAGAGCAAAGTTTAAAACTATTGAAAAAAATTCTGTTGGCACTAAAAATCAAGAGAATTGTAACAATATCCTTTGTATCCCGTAGTTATGGTATACTGTTTGGATGTTGCAATCAAGGTTTGATAAACTGAGCTTGGAAACTCGTACCTATATAAATTTTCCCCACAGGCCAACATTTTCAGATATCTGTTTAAGGTGATGTAATGTAGACATTGTCCATGCTTTTATCTCTCAGCTTTCCATTCTCACCAGACTTCCCTTCATGTGAATTTGAAATTACACTCTACACTTTCAAGGGCATTTCTGCAGTCTCCTGTTAAAGCTTTTACATGGAAATACTTGGCAGATTTACAGCTCAACTTGGACCCTCCAGAATTTTAGACTCTTGTGCTGTAAGAGCAGTTTTTGATCACTTGAATACTTGTCAGCAGAAAACTTCCAGGTCTGCCAGAATCTTTACATAGTCATCTGAACCATCATTTCACTTTACGTGCTTTGTTGAAGCTTTCTTGTATATCATATTCTCTACTGGAGGGATCTTGAACATTAGACATGCTTTGCTGGACTGGAGACACACACACACACACACTTACTTGCTTACTTACTTACTTACTTACTTACTTACTTACTTACTTACTTACTTACTTACTTACTTACTGTCAGTGTGCTTTCTTTATTTCTCCCAGACACAGGGATGAAGTACCTCAGTCTTCAAACCCTGACACTTAATTTCTTATTGTAAACTCTTTCATATGTGGACCTGAGCTCGGTAGGGTATGAAATTAAGTTGAATATTTCAGTGTAAAGATATTTGCATTTTTTGCCCAGTTCTCCAATGAATTTTAAAGTCTTCATTTTAAATAACTAATAGAGTTTTGTAAAATGATTTATGAATCAATTCATGGGTTTTGGTATGAAATTAGGTGAATTTTTCAATGTAAACAAATTTGCCTTTTTTTTTGCCAAGTTTTCAAATGAATTCTAAAGTTTTCGTTTTAAATATTTGTTAGAGGTGAGTAATATGATTTAAGTTACAAGTTTCATTTTTTATCATCTCTAAACCTGAACAGTTTAAAGGAAGTGAATTACTGCTTTTTACTAATTGATGTAAGTTGAAATACAGAAGTCCTCATATATTTATACATTGTGTACAACTGGAAAGACTTTTTAAAATAAAGGACTCCTTGGAGTCAGCACTGCAGTGCCTCCAGGAGGGAGTAATATGTCCTTCAGCCAGAGGTAATATGAGGTCAAGTAAAGTCAGTCGTCAGCGACTGAAACCGACTCAGAAGGGCTGATTGTTTTTCTAAGCTGACATCAGCTGATTTGGCTGAGATGGGAAGAGCCTTATCCTTGTATTTTCCAAGATGTGTTTAAAATGGTCTATGAACCTGTGAAAGAATTTTTAGAATTTAAAATGGTCTGTAAGAAAATGTTCGGATAGGGAGTCCAATGGGGGTTGTGGTAACGGTTACCACTGAGACAAGCCTTACGCTTATGTTCAACTGTTTTGAAGCAAATGTCAGCTTGGCATGCAATGTCTTCGTGATATGGTGTAGCAAACCTGTAGATTTTTTAAGCCAGAATTTTGTTTCATATGATGTACAGTTGCCCAAAAAAAGTATGCGAGTAGGTGAGAAAGTCTACAACTCAGCAGTGTTTTTGGTTTTGTTTGAGAATTTGTGCTGGATTCTCTCTCGTCTTGTCAGAGGAGTTGAGTGTATTTGATCTTGTACAAGAAAAGGCACCATCGAGCAAGATGTGGCTATGGCGAATGTGTTTTCGAAGGTGTTAACCGTTGTACTGACAGTTGTAGCTGACAGTTATTTCCTTAGAGCTGTGTAAAAATTGACTCTTAAATATTTCTTAATTGGGTTATTTCAGTTGTCAGAAATATGTAAGTGTAAAATTGACTTAATTCTAAGAAAAATTCTCATTTGTAATTTTTTATCATGAGTTGTCACATTTTACTTATAAGTCAATTATGAGATTTGGTTTGATCAAATACCGTTTCCTGGAGAATTATAAGTAAGCATGTTGGTGTAGTACGGAAAATTTTAGCTTGCAAGGCATCATTCACTGAGATTAGAGTCTGTCATTTTTGCTGTTTTTTTTTTTAACTAGTTTATATATAACAGTTTCGCAAGATTATTTTAAAGCTTTGAATATTATGTATATCCTGCCAGATGTCTTATAAAGTATAAAGTTAAAAGTTAGGTTGAAAGGTGTAAAGTAAGTCTGTCAGACCTTGTAGAGAGAGTTATCCTTTTGGTCCAGCAAAACCTTTAATTGTATTTCAGACGCATACTGTCTTTTCAAAAGGGGGTACCAGCTTGGGGCTCAAACGTCTTGCATCTTGGGCCGACATTCATTCGTGTACTTGAAATAAAGGAGGGATAAAATCCCACAATGATCATGTTTAGAATAAGTGTGAGAAACCTTGCAAGTGTTCGCCACATCATTAGTAATTAGACAACAATTAGAGAGTGTGGGTGTTCATCCTGGAGGAACTTTGATTGAAATGTGTAAATCTTTGGTCGAAAATTGACAAACATTCATTTGACAAGTTTCAAACAAGGCAATGAGACAGAATATGGCCTTTGATATATTGTAAAGGTTATTGTACTACATCACCAAACACCTTGCCAAAAAGCATTCTTTGATTTTGAGACAGTGTGAGGTAATATCTAGATTTTTCTGAATGCAAAAGGTGAATTTAGAACAAATGTTTTCCCCGACATTTAATGGGATGAGGGAACTGTCCTCATGTGTAGGTTACCTTTCTGTTGGAAGGGTCCATTGATAGGAAAATATTCCTTTAAAACCTTGGTAAGATGTAGATGAATCAGATACTCTGGAGAAGCTAGTTGCCATTTCCTTACGGAAGTTACAAAAACCCTCGGTTTGTTGATGTAATTGTTAATTGATGTCAGATTTTCACAGGTTTCCTCTTACAGTTTGTTGACAAAGAAAGTGTCATATAGGTTGACTGAGCTTTGTGTTTGCTCATTAAATTGGAGAATTATGTCTCTGATGTGAGGTGCTTAAGTAATGGTGGCTTGGTGTACTGTTTATAAGTGTGGTCTTCAAATACTGACTTATCTCAAATTCTTGGATAGAGTTGTCATCAGTAAAGTTTATTTTGCTCACTCTTAATGTTGACTTGTGGCATAGATATAGAATGAATTCATTAGTTTGTTGTATGAAACGTATGACAACGACAAACATCCTCTGCATTCTTCGTTAACTGATGTAGCTGTTTTTGCTTGCATCGATAGGCTGGCCACTGCTGCAAACAGTTTGTCTTTTTCTAGTATCAGGTTTAAGGCTATGGTACTTAATTTTCCAAGTGTTTTGTTTTGTATACAACGGAATATGGAATAGTTTGCTTAGTACAGTTACTGAATCTTCTGACCTCCAAATGTTCAAGATAGGAGCAAATTCATTCTTCCTTTCTGCGGACATCTGAATTCAGGTGTATCATTCTTACTTTTTATTCCATCGTATGTCTTTATTTATCCCCTTTTCCAATAACTTTCCTCACTGCAGGATGATTTCCGTTTAGAGCCCTCTTGGGTTTATTATAGTTCGTTGACTCTGTCCATTAGAGTTTTCAGCTGAAGAATTAAAAAAGAAAAAAAGAATGATTGTTTTGTAACATTTTGTTGCTGGGGAGAAATTGATACGAGGTCTGATTTTGTTGCTTTGTCGATATTTAGATTTATAACTTTTACAGCTTTTTCAGTGCTCCTAATTGGTCTTGGCAGGTCTTACTGGGTCATGGTAACTGTAGAAGTCACTAGAATATCAACAGATTTTGTAGTTCATGTACTTTGATCTTGGGTAACTTTATTTAAGACACTGGTCATGATGTAGATTAGAACTTATCCTGGTTTTTAAATTGATTTATAGTATCTTTCTAGATTTCAGTAGACTTGATGTAGATTAGAACTTATCCTGGTTCTTACATTGATTTATAATACCATATTATCCTGGTTCTTACATTGATTTTTAATCTGACTTTCTAGATTTCAGTAGATTCAATGTAGATTAGAACATTTCCTGGTTTTTAAATTGATTTATAATGTAACTCTAGATTTCAGTAGATATGTAAAGAGGTTTCCAATGGAATTTTATCATATTGTAAAGGTGGAAGTTTGCTTTTTTTGAATAACAGTATCAGTCAATAAACGTACGGAAGATATGTAGTTTGGGTTTAAATACATCTTATTTTTTATGGTGGTACTTTGTGTTTTATTCAAGCCCTTCCTCACAGCACTGTACTTTGGCATTTGAAGTGTCAGCTTATGATAATAGTTTTGTAGTATGATAATGTTAAAAGAGTTGTTCAACTGGAAAGCCTAATAATATCTAGCTTATTAAAGGTATGGTACATCATGATTAGATTTTGTTTGATCTTTTGAGGTGGTGTATGGATGATGTTAGTTCATGGTGGTGGTGTTTGTATTCAAATGTTATATTATTTGGTGACAATGGACTTGGTATTGAATGTTATATGGTTACAGTGGATGTGGTACTTAGCAATTTATAAAACTGGTGACAGTGGATTTAGTACTCGCCAATTTATAGGCGACAGTGGATTTGCTACTTAGCAATTTCTTGGTGACAGAGTAGTTTGGTTTTCAGAAATCATTTAGTAACAGTAGAGTTTAGTACATGATGTTCAGTCATAAATATATATCAGTGGTATTTGGCATACAGTGTGTGTGTGTTGGTCCATACTAGTTGGTCAGTTTGTAACGTCTAGTTTGAGACTCGTTCTGCGTATTTTTCTTGAGCTGGTCTGCTGGTATGGTCACTATTGTCATGACATGCCGCTCAGATGTCTCAAGTTTGTGATGAAAATCACTGACTGTATCACGATCAGTTACTTCCGCAGTGGGAAGTTGAAACCAACATATTCTTTGGAATCTTGAATTTCAAGTCAATGCCCCCTGTGTGCTTGTTCCATGTGAATAGGTTTCATCTACCAAAATAATAAATATAATAATAATAATTATGGACATTTCAGCTCCAGTCATTGTTCTTGATAATTTCGGACTGTGTTGTGGTTCCACAATGGTAGAATACCCATATCATCTGAGTATATGATATCAAGTTTTACAATGAAATGAGTCCAGGATTCAGAAAAATGACCCCCAAGATCAATAAGGATTCAGGAAGTCTCTGGTCTTTTCAGACTTTCTTTTAGAAAGTCCGTTTTCTGATGTTAGCTGTGGTTTTAGAAAGGCTGATTTTTGAGTGCGTGGTCCTTTCAAATTTCAAGATACTCTTTGTATACTGTTTGAGGTTTCTTGTGGTGTTTCACACTGAAGAAGTCTTTCCTTCCTGACACTTGCAGTTAGAAAGGTTATTGTGTGACATTTCCTCCTTCAGAAAGTGGGTTCATTTGTGAAACTTGGAAAAAACCTGATTCTTCATGATGGCTCCCTTTCAGTATTTGTTTTATATACTTTTTTTGCATTGAGGGTGTGTTAGTTTCTAATAGTTTTATTCATTTACAATGTTACTGAGATGCTTTTAAAATCTTGTGGCCTTTTAGTTTGTACTTGTGTTGCCTTTAGAAGTGTGTGTTAGTCTTGGTGCTTTGGCTTCCAAGATGTTATGTCAGAGTTTTTGACGGAAAAGGCTGAAGTTAGCCTGTTGTTAATTTTTGGGCTACGAAGTCTCTTTGTGTGTGACCTAGAGGTCTCTTAGTTACTATTCTTGCTAGAAAATGTTTTTTTTTATTTATTTATTTTTTTAGGCAGCAAATCTGCTGGTCTAGATTTGGAATTTCTGTGGTTAGAAAGTCTGTTGGTTTCGAATTTCTTTAGTTAAAAACTCTTGGTTTGGAGTTTTCTTGGTTAGAAAATCTGTTGGTTCAATTTTAGAAAGTCTGTTAGATACCTATAAAGTTAGGTATTTTTTTTAGTAGTTTGTGGTTTGTTTCTGCTAAGAAATCTTGTTTGGGAGAATTTTTGCTTAGAATGCCTTTTTGTCTTGGGTGTGTTTATAGGATTCAATTGTCACTAGGTTGAAATGTCTTTAATCCTGTTAGTTTTATGACCAGGAGGTCTGTTAGTCCTTGAGTTTTTTGGCTTGGAAGGCTGTAAGTGTGTGATAATTTTTCCAAAAAGTGTGTCAATTCTGGAAAGTTTTTTTTTCTGCATAGAAAAGTTATTTGTTTGGGAGAGATTCTGCTTAAAAAGTGTATCTTTGGGGGAGAATTTTTGCATTGAAACTGTCTCGGTTTTAGGTAGGTTTTTACCTAAAAAGAGTTAGTAGTTGTAAGTTCTTAGTTTTTGCTTAGAAAGTGTCACAGTTTAGTTATTTTGCCTAAAATGAGAGTTTTGTAGAGTTTTTTGCTTAGAAAGAGTCACAGTTTGGTCTAATTTTTTGGCCTAAATGAGTTTTATAGAGTTGTTTCACCTAAAAAGAGTCACAGCTTTGTATTTCTATGCCCAGAATGTGTGTTGGATCGAGGCTTTTGCCTAAAGAAGTTTGCAATTATTGAAGTAGTGATGAAAAGCCAAGATTTAGAGTATCCTAAAAACTGACCAAAAATAGAAAGATACTGAAACTTAAACTGGCATTAGCTCTTTAAAGGCGAGTTTTGAGGTATAATGTCTAAATTGAAAGTATTAAACTTCCCATGAAGTTTTTCCTAACTTGTACCAGCTGGTCATGACAGCAGGAATGGTGACACCATCAAAATGATTAGTATGAAAAATATTTATAATTCTGTACTCGAGACTACAATGTTTTGTGTCTTGTAATCTTACTGTAGTGAGTATGTGAAGGTCGGTTTTTGTAACATGAAATTCCACATTTCATGGTCAATATTAAACAGTTTTCACTTGAAGGCAAATTTTGCTCATGTGGCCCTATTCTGATAAGTATAACAAAGAGATATTATCTTGATAGTTTTGTGTTTTGTAAGGAAAATGAAATGGCTGTTCATAGTCTTGCAGACTTGTTCCTGTGAACAGTACAAAATTGCTCCTCATAGTCTTGTTAAAGCTGGAAGAATTTGGGAAGAAATCCTAACTTCAAAAAGTCCAAATGAATATACCAATCAGGTGCTGGACATCCCTCCATAATTACCTGTATATGAGGTATATTTTTGCTCCATAATTACGTGTGAATGAAGCAGGTTATCCCCTAATTACGAGGCAATGGGATGAACATCTCTTCCTAATTACATAAGTACCTGTTAAAGAGGACAATTTCTTGCCCAAATTACGTTAATGAATTTTTTTTTCTACCAAATTAGCTGTTAATCATTGATTTCTCCCTAATTACAGAATTACTAGTTAGTTAGGCTTATTCATATCCCTAATTAGTGGCAGTGGGATGCATATTTCTCCCTAATTACATAATTATCTTTTAAAGAGGCTGGTTTTCTCAAATTATGTGTCAATGTGGCAAAATTAGGTGTTTTTTTATCGAATTACTTGACAGTTACTAGTTTAATTAGGCCTAATCCTCTCCTAATTACTGGCAATGGGGTGGATTCTTGCAAGGTGTATCACACAGAACCTAAACTGGCCTGGTGGTCCACGTGTAGGGTGAAGGCTGACGTTAGTCCGACCTGCTGTCCTGCTGGGGGAGGAAGAACTCAGGGCAGGAGGACATTAGCTTTGCACGTCTCCTCCCATTTACCTGACTCAATCACTTACATTGAATGGTGGCATTAGGCCTATAAGATGAAGTGGTGGGGTGCCTCAAGGCGCACTTGTTCCACCCGAAGGGGTTTGGGTCACTTGTCTGCTTTTGGGGGGACGGTGTGTGTCTTGGTGTGATTAATTGCTTTTGTTGCAACAAGAGACTGGAGGATGACTCTCGTTGTTAATTTGTGCATTTAAGTAATATAGTTTTAACTGAAAATAAAGTTTTTAGGATTGAAATAAAGTTAATGAGCTTTTGTTTGGCTTCTTCGTGAAATTCCTGTAAAATTCTCTTGCTAGAAAGACGTCTGAAGGTATAAATTAATATTCCAGATTGCAACTGAAAATAGCACCAAATTCAACTTATATAACTTGTAAGAGTTTCGAGTTAATGAATTCAATTTAGTCACAGAAAATTAATTATGAATAGATAACTATTTTGGTGCAAGTGATGTTGATAAGGTAGGCCTAAAATTTAGCCAAAATTTAAAATGTAGCCAAAGTTGTTAATTACAATATAAAAAATAACATAAGTAAAAAAATGTGATTTTGAAGAAATATTGAAACCAATCAGCCAAAAAATGCTCTAAAAATACATAAATAATTACAGTTACAACTGAAATTAATTAATGATTTATCTGGTTAAAAATAAGCCCCTCTAATAATGGAGATTGGTGTTTTGCAAGTTATAATTAAACGCATTATATCACCAAATTTACAAGGAATAAATCGGCCAGGAAAAGCTATTTTAAAAAAACGAAATCAAATGATAAAAATGCTAAGCAAAAATTGCCAATTTCAGTCTCAAAAACTTCAACTAAATCGGAATCATTCGAAAAATAATCGGAGAATTTTGAAATCACTACTATAGAACATTTCTACGTCTATCACAGAGCTTATTTTCCGACGTGTTTTGGTATTTTGCCGTCAAATTTGACGTCAATTTGTTAATGTTTATTGCAAAATTGAAGTCTCGTGTTCATATCACGATTATGAACACGTTAAAACCCCAATATTGCCAAAAATATTGATATTTTGACGTCAAAATTGACGGCAAAACGCCGAAAGATGCCGGAGAATAGGCTGAGAGAGACCCTGGAAATTTACTAAGTTATTTTAGTAAAATCCTTAGCTAAAGAAAATTACGAAAGTTTTATATATAAATATCATCTAAAATAGTTATTAAATAACCTTATTTATCAATATTTATGAGTTAATTGCCCTTTACGGCTCTAAATAAAGAATTGTCTGGTACAAAATCGGTATCAAAATGGTTAAGACACTCGAGAATATATTTATCGTAGGCATCGTCTCTTTCGCTGCTTGTCCCTTCGTTTTCTATGAGAACGAGAGAGAGAGAGAGTGGGAGAGAAAGAGAGCGAAAGAGAGAGTCGTAAAGTCTCGTAAAATCACGCAAAATCACGTGTCAGAATGTATATTTTAAATCCATAGGGTTTTGAGAGAGAGAGTCAGAGAGAGTGAGAAACAGAGCGAGACAGAGTGAGAGCAAGAGAGAGACTGGACGAGATTCTGGCCTTACATTTCTACACGGATTTTTCACGCCATGTTTCATGAAGACTTTCTCTGCCAAGTTAGACGTTAGCCATGATAGTCGAACGTAAGCTTTAGGTTGAAGTCTCGGTGGGTATAACCCCATACCCCCAACCCCCTTCGGACTCCCTGTCCCGACATCTTAAAGGCATTTTAAGTCTAAACATTCTCTCAGGGACATAGAAAATGGCCGACGCCATCTTGGAAAATTACCAGTGCTTAAGGCTTCATAGATTCCCATCTCGGCAAAAGTCAGCTTAGAAATAATCAGTCCTTTTTCGAGTCGGTTTCAGTTGCTGATGACTGACTGACCTGACCTCATATTATGACCTCTGGCTGAGGACATATTACTCCTCCTGGGGCATTGCAGTGCTGGCTTCGAGGGAAAAAAAATATATTTGATTTTTATTATCATTAACATAATTAACCTTCCCTACTTATAAGATTCTCTTGTGGATCAAAATAAAAGACTTGACGGACATTTAGATGATTTATTTACTTTTATCATACATTTTATTACAATGATGACGTCACAGCATTGACTTAGAGCTATACTGTATTTTCCCATTACAATTATGACGTCATTAGTGTCGTGACCACGTTAGCAACTTGATAAGTCACTTATTCTACCAATGACGTCATCGTTTCCATTTTTATGACGTCACCAGTATCATGACGACCTTAGCGACTTCATACGTCACTCATACCACCAATGACGTCATCGTTAGAACTGCTTTCTTTAAGGCCATTTTTTTTTAAATCTACAACCGTACGTTTTAGGGAAGCCTTTTAAAGGCTTTACTTAGACATAGTCTATACCCTGTACATGGTCCATAAAACCCTTTGGTTTGACCCTTGCTAAAACCCTTATTTCTCTAGTAAATAAGGCTTATATTAATGGCCCAAACAAAAGGCTTTTCAAGTCTTATTAATGACCAAGCCTTTTATAGCCTCTAAAAGGCTCGAATAAAATTGACTTTTTCTTAGCCATACTTTAAAAATGGCTTATCTTTACATTAGGCCTTTGAACCTGATACCTATTTTTTCTTTCTCATCACTTTCAAGTTGCAACTCGTGATTGCACAGAGAAAGAGAGAATTCTTTACGAGTGTACCACATACTAAGAGAGAGAGAGAGAGAGAGAGAGAGAGAGAGAGAGAGAGATTCTTTACCAATGTGTGTACCACATACGAAAAAGAGAGAGAGAGAGAGAGAGAGAGAGAGAGAGAGAGAGAGAGAGAGAGAGAGAGAGAGAGAGAGAGAGAGAGAGAGAGAGAGACTTGTTTCAAAATCCCACAAACCTTTCAGCTTTACAAATGCCATTTTTGCCAGTCTTAAGCAGCGAAGCAAATCAGTTCCTGATTTCCAAATGACCTCGAGATTGAAATCCCCAAAATTCCTTATAAAAATGCCCCATTCCCAACCCCTTTTCTTGCTGCTGGCACCTACAGTATAAGGCCACTTCCTCTAAGCAAGTGCCAGGAATGAAAGGAAAAGTGTTGTTCGAATTCATACTAATTTAAGGGCCAAACTAGGACCACCATTTGGGTCTCTAGATCGAAGAAATCTATCAAATTTAGGCCATAGGGCCACAAGGGGTCAAACTATGACCACCATAGGGGCCTCTAGGACGAAGAAATCTATCAAATTTAGGGTCACAAAGGGTCAAACTAGGACCATCATATGGGCCTCCAGATCGAACAAATCTATCAAATTCAGGCCATAGGGCCACAAAGGGTCAAACTAGGACCATCATATGGGTCTCCAGATCGAATAAATCTATCAAATTCAGGCCACAGGGCCACAAAGGGTCAAACTAGGACCACCATAGGGGACTCTAGAACAAAGAAATCTATTAAATTAAGCCACAGGTCCACAAAGGGTCAAACTAGGACCACAACAGGGGTCTTTGGAATAGCCTGATCTATGAAATTTAGGCTACAGGGTCAAACTAGGACCAGCAAATGGCCACCACGGAGTGTGAACAGATTCTTAACAAGACAAAGTATCTGCTTGGAGTCAGTATATTTGGCCTAATGGCAAAGTACAAAAACTAGAACAGTTCTAGATAGCAACAGAGCACTATGCCATTTCCTTCTAGAGGATCTAGCAAAGAACTACTAGAAGGATCAAAGTTCTAGAAGTTATCTAGATCTAGCATACAGCACAAAAAGTCTAGTTCTATAATAAAGCTCCAATGTTTTTATAAACATAGTACAGTGTCAGTTCCTTCTGGAGAAACTAGCAGGAAAAGTAAAGTTTCAGAAAAGTCATCTAGAACTTCTAGAAGTCTCCCAGCTCTAGAAAAAGTCACGTACAACTTCTAAAAGTCTTGAAGTGTTAGAAAAGCTATCTAGAACTTCTAGAAGTGTCAAGCCTTTGAAAAAAATTCACTTGGAACTTCTAGAAGTCTCGAAGTTTTAGAAAAGTTATCTAGAATTTCTAAGAGTGTCAAGCTCTAGAAAAAATTCACCTGGAACTTCTAAAAGTCTCGAAGTTTTAGAAAAGTTATCTAGAACTAGGAGTCAAGCTCTAGAAAAAAATTCACCTGGAACTTCTAAAAGTCTCGAAGTTTTAGAAAAGTTATCTAGAACTTCTAGAAGTGTCAAGCTCTAGAAAAAATATACCTGGAACTTCTAGAAGTCTTGAAGTTCTAGAAAATTTATCTAGAACTTCTAGAAGTGTCGAACTCTAGAAAAAATATACCTGGAACTTCTAGAAGTCTTGAAGTTCTAGAAAAGTTATCTAGAACTTCTAGAAGTGTCAAGCTCTGTAAAAAATTACCTGGAACTTAAGTCTCGAAGTTTTAGAAAAGTTATCTAGAACTTCTAGAAGTGTCAGACTCTAGAAAAAATTCACCTGAAACTTCTAAAGTCTCGAAGTTTTAGAAAAGTTATCAAGAACTTCTAGAAGTGTCAAGCTCTAGAAAAAAAAATTCACCTGAAACTTCTAGATGTCTCAAAGTTTTAAAAAAGTTATCTAGAAACTTTTAGAAGTGTTCTAGGAAAAAATTAACTGGAAGTTTTATTAGTCTCGAAGTTTAAGAAAAGTTATCTAGAACTTCTAGGAGTGTCAAGCTCTAGAAGCAAAAACAGGAAGACCAATCATGCTTTAACAATACTGGTTATAACAACAACAATCATTCTGGTTATAGGAATAACCACCATTCAACAATACTGGTTACCACCTGAAGCTGCAAATCAGTGTTAAATCACTGTTGCTACAATCAGAAAGGAAAATGGGGGTGATTGAATATCCTGTAAGGATTCTTTAAGGCAAGAATCAAGAGGATAAAGCAATCCTTTGATATAAGGAGTTAGGAGAGACAGAGTCCTGGTCCCTGTGCATCCTAAGGCAAGGAGTCTCAAGCCCTATGGAAAAGTCAAAAGCGTTGGTCCTACTATAAACTAGATGCTGTACAAAACAGATTCCTCCATTCAGCACAGACCTGCACACCCCCAGGTAAACACTGGAAGTGAGAATCTGATCGCTATCATTATTGCTCATCAGCTATTGACAGTGCTTATGCAAGAAGGCAAAAGGGTACCAACTCGAGTAGTCACTCCAACAGAATACAATTACGTGTTCTAAACAATTTAAAACCCATGATGGAAAGCAGTAAATAAACCATAATTAATATTACTATTATTCAGAAGATGAAACCTATTCATATGGAACAAGTCCCCCAAAGGGGCGACTGACTTGGAATCCAAGGTTCCAAAAAATATCTTCATTAGGAAGAAGCAAGAGAAGGTAAAAGGAAATACAGAAAGAAAAGTAGATCAAAAGCTGCAAGCAACAAGCATTATCCAAAAGCAAGGGCAGTAAGTAAGAACAATAATATAAAGTTCATTTCTGAAGCTTATCTAAACCAGCCAAGCAGGGAACCTCTTAACACACTGAAATACTGTTACCACGGCTGGACAACCACAAACTCCCAATTCAAGCCACTTAATCCCAATGAAAAGGGTTCTTGCTGCTCTTGTCATCCAAACTGGAGAACACTTCTCGATCCATGGTCAAACAAATGACCTGATGTAGGAAATTATGTTACATAGCATTACAAATCACTACGTAGTTCCTTTGCAACATTCAACAGTCAAGGATTGCCAGATGCAATGTTTGCAGTCAAATGCAAAGGAAATACTTTATTTCTGGCCTTGGATACATCAAATGCAATGCTATTGATGCTGAGAGAAGCAGGAAGTGGATATATATTACATCCAAGTAATCAACAAAAGTCCTGTCCTTAGAACTTGGCTTCTACGCCCCAAAGTATTCTGCTAAAAATCTGTCAAAACTAGCAGTTGTCTTTTTACATTAAGGACACATACTGACAAAGACTGTTGTATAATCTTGTACAATATGCAGTCAATAGCATTGTATTCAAGGTGTACATGCCACCACATCCCTGGGTACGAGAACTCGCACTCAAGGATTGGGCATACTGTTACTGGGAGGGACTTGCAGCACTAGCAGTCAAAATCAGGAATGTTGCTTCACAGTACTGGGTGGTGCAAAGGTAAAATTAAAAACAGGGTCCATTATAAGAAAGGATAGCTGGAATGAAGCCTGGAACTATAAGACAACACTGTTCACAAACAGCCTATTAGCTAAACTAACCAGAAGGCTACTGAAAGTCTCAATTATTTTGCAAAAACTTTTCAGTAAAACAGACACAAAACAGTCTTGGAACCATTCAAGTTCCCAACAACCAGGAGTGTTCATGATGACAGACAGAAGCTAACAGACCAGGAAAGTCTTGCTGCTGGTTTAGGTAGTGTATATCTTTGCAAGTGAAGACATAACATTTCCACAATTGCCCAAATGTTTAAAAGGTCCATGGGATGATAAAATGCAGTGCCTACCCAGTTCACAACATTCCTAGACTGGGGGACATGGACTACAGAGAAGCCTAGCTTGAGTGGTCTACAGGAAAGTCCTAACCGTTGCTGGCTGTTGATGTCTGAGAGAACTGCAACAAGATTCTCAGGTAGAAAAGTCCTAAAGCATTGGACTCTTCTACAGGACAAAGTTCACAATGTGCGACAAGAACACTGGCAAGATCCTCCAGTCAGGTCCCTAAATCATTTGCAGGAACTCTAACCTTGTTCAGCTTAGACTGTTCCTCTCTTCCTACAGCACTGGGAAAGGCTACAAAATAAAGGTACCATAAAATATAGGCACCCAATTTCCAAAACATGAGAAGCAGGCATTGTGGGATACACTGCTCCTCTGAGTAAAGAGAAGTTATGCTGCATATGTCACTTGACTAAAAATGGACATTTAGACGCAGAAATCAACCGTAAGTACAAGCAATGCATCAGGCTACAATGTCTAAAGTTTAAGAACATGAGAAAGTCCTGCAAAAGCAGGGAATTCATAAATAAAAGATACAAAGACACAAAAACAACTACAGATACAGTACAAGGAATCCACTGGGTTACAATGTCGAAGAACATGAGAAAGCACTGCACAAGCAGAGAATTGAAAAGCACAACCATGAACAAGTTACAGCTGTAACCACCTGTGTCAGTGCAGTGGTGGTTACAAAAAGCACACACACAAACCACTGCACATAATTAAGAACCCCAGTTAGTTAGCCACTATGGAGGTCTCATTTGGAAATCACTAAAGACAGGCAAAAGGTGGCACTGTAAAATCTAAAGGTTTGTTTTTAGCAATAAGGATGTTACGAGAGAGAGAGAGAGAGAGAGAGAGAGAGAGAGAGAGAGAGAGAGAGAGAGAGAGAGAGAGAGAGAGAGAGTGTGTGTGTGTGTGTGTGTGTGTGTGTGTGTGTGTGTGTGTGTGTGTGTGTGTGTGTGTGTGTGTGTGTGTGTGTGTGTGTGTGTGTGTGTGTGTACAAACACTACAAGTGGAAATATCAGATAAACACCTGTTATTTTATAACAGCCCTCACTGTTAACAAGATGGAAAGACCAAGTTCTGTATCCCAATATACAGTGGTAATTAGGCAGTATGTAAACCATTTCACTATTCAAAAGATTACTCACCCATTCGAGACTTTTCAAATGCTTTCTCAACAGTGGAACAATGTATTTCCAATGTCATCTTTTCATTTAATGGTGGTTTTTGCAGAATGGAAAGACACCTTTTCCTGTACCACACACAATCTTCTTTTACCAGTATCTGCATGATTTGTTCACCAAACTGATGTATACTACACTAAATACCCACCGACATAAGACACCTTCTTAGCTAGAGAGGGAAGTATGAGTGCTGTATTATACACAAACGTTGCTATCCAAGTTAAGAACACCTGAAAAAGGGTTTCCAATAAGTACAGTCAATGAAAGGCGAGTGGTCGCAGAAGACAAAACCAAAATGGAGTGCAAGAAACAAAGGAAGTACGAAAAATGGGAGGCACAATAAACAAGACAGACTGGGGAACGTGAGAGAAACTTCAATCTTGAGACACTGGAGTGACACTCAGAGTGTCATAAGACAAACCTTTGGTATGAAAGCACCAAGTTATCCAAAGTTGGAATTGCCATTAGGAAATAATTCATGTTATAACAACAAACGCTTGTAAATGGGATACTGCACTGTACAATGAAAAGGATAAAAGTTTTCCTTATATGAACAGTTACACAAGTACTGTACAAATCAAGAATTACCAATGACTTGAAGAGAAGGCTGGACAGACTAGCCAAAGGACATCTAGAAACAAGGACACTTTGTCCCCAGAAAGGAATACTGAGCTAAGGTGTTGGGACATGCAGCCATAAAGAATACACCTTGACGTTTGCTGTTCGTCATCGACCATTAAAACCATGCACTCTCGTGAAGAATCTCAAGAGAGGGCCTGGTTTCAGGGTCAGTAACAAAGAGCAGAGGTAAGGAATAGGTCATTACACAGCCCCAAAATATCTCAGTGACCTAACACATACAAATATAGCCTAGGGGAACAAAGCAGTGGTTGCAGACATCTCAGCAGCTAAGCCTGTTCCCCAACATCCCTTGGACACAAAGATAGTTCAAACTGCCATTGAAATCAACCAAGACATGAATAGGACTTGAACTTGTAACCACACCACACTGTCAAATCCACGTAATACCACACAGCTACCATGATTACAACAACAGATCATTTCAAATACAAAAGACAAAAGTTGAGGAGAAAAACAGAAGTGAATTTAAAGGAGACATGGTACAATAATATGAAGCAGCTAAACAAGAACCACAAAGCAAATACAAATGGATACTCAATGGATGCTGCAGAGGATAAACTGGGTTAAAGTAGAGGTTTGTAAACCAGAAGGAATAGCAGGCAGAAATACGTAACATGGAGAGCACAGGTGGTGGGCAGAGGGTGATGTCAAACCAAAAGCGTTTAAAGACATGAAAACAAATGAAGGCATTCAAACAGGTGAGAGGTACAAGGTTAGACAATTAATCCCAGACATCAAAGAGCACTGAGCAGAGAAAGTCCTCAGCAATGAGAAAACTGTATGGCAGTCTGGACACTGGGCTTACGAAAATAAAGGCATAGACACGAATAAACCAACAAGGTTGGAAACAGTATGCAAGATGTCATACAAAGTTAGATCTAAAACCTTAACACAGCCCAAAGTAAATAAGCCAAGACTTTGCTGGTTTGAGAACGTTCTAATGTTTGAGGAGAATGACCACATGAAAAAGGAATGGAATAACTCATGAGGGAAATGGAAATCCTACACCACAAGAACAATGCATCGCATACTGCAATGGAAGGGACAAAATTATAATCAAGACCAGACGTAGATGCAACACAGGAGCCTCTGGACTCGACAAGTCTGGAAAAAGTTACAAGCAGAAATAACCTAAACATAATATATCAACAGCAGTGACACACCTATCTGTACTCGCTTCTTTCAAGATCTTGTGAACAGCCACCATTCACCACAGAAAACATCAGGTTATTCAAAGCTGGATTCATCATCAAGCACTATTTCAAGTTATGACAACAAATGCTTGTAAGTGGGATACAAAGGATAAACACTTTCTTGACATGAACTGGAAGTCACAAGTGAAACACCATACAAATAGACAGATGAAAAATAACCTTGACTTAGACAGAAGGCCGAGCGGACTAACCGAAGGAAACTAAGAAACAAGGAGAAAGTTATTGTGACCACAAACATTATCTCAAAAAAGGAAACCTCAATTAAAGTGTTCAGACGTGCAGCCATGCACTCTACATGTTGACGTTGAAGAATCTCAAGAGAGTGCTGCCTGGTTTAAGGGTTGATAACAAACAGCAGAGGTAAGGAACAGGTATTACACAGCTGTGCGATGTCTCAGTGACCAAACTTACACGAAGAGGGCCTGGGGAAACCAGGCAGTAGTTGTGGACAACTCAGCAGGCAAGCTCATTCCCCAACATCCCTGGGTCACAAAAACAGGCCAAGCTGCCACCGGAATCTACCAAGGCATGAATGGGACTTGAACTCGCAACCACACCACACTCAAATCCCACGATTAGAACAGCAGATCGTTTCAAATACAAAAGACAAAAGTTAAGGAGAAAAACAAAAGAGAATTTAAAGGGAGCATGGTACAATAATATGAAGATGCTAAACAAGAACCACAGAGCAAATACAAATGGATACTGAATGGACGTTGACAGTAGATAAACTGGGTTAAAGTAGAGTTTTGTAAACCAGAAGGAATAGCAGGCAGAGAGAGACAGGAATACGTAACACGAAGAGCACAGGTGGTGGACAGAGTGTGCACGTTAAACCATAAGGAGTTCAGAGGCATGAAAACAGATGAAAGCATTCAAACAGGCGAGAGGTACGGGTACAATTAAACTGAGACATCAGAAGAGCACTGAGCAGAGGTAAGAGAAAACTGCATGGCAGTCTGAATGTCAGGGAGGACCAAACAGAGGTGTAGGCACAACAAACCAGAGTCAGGGACTGGAAACTGTATGCAAGAAATGATATTTGGTTGCCTCTAACACCTTGCATGGTACAAATACCTCAAGTAGAGGGATCAAATATTGTAGACACTTCTGAGAGGACACGAAGTAGGTCCGACAGCAGAAATAAGGTCTGGAAAGAAGGCAAGGTAATGGGGGGACTTCTACGCGACAACTGTTGCGGTGAATCATCCGCAGAATGACAATGTCAAGGTACAACATTGAGTAGAGGTGATTTAGACATCTGGCACTTAACAGAAGCTATTTAGTTAGTCATTCACAGCTACAGAAGGGGCTATGAGATCTTGAAATGCAGAAGCTCCAGAGGCATCAAGTTAAAGGAGAATTAAATGATGTTCCAGACTTGATCGTAGGAGGAGGATGGAGAGTGTTTTACAAAAGGTAAATGCAGTGTGCTGTGGAAGCAACATACACTGTAAAAGTTTCTCCTGAAAATGTATAATGTCAAACAGCAATGCACTATCACCATTTGGCAATGCCAGCAGGTATACAACAAGGATTAATGCAAAGTCCAGATCTACTTGTGATAGCGAGAGATGTTCTTGAGGAAATATCAGTAACTTTGACAGTATTAGATCCACAGGTATGAGAACCAATACTTGTCAACAGCGATAATGACGACTGGTTAAGCGTCTGCTACAGAGGGACGCGGTATTTGTAATGAAGAATTCAAACAGCTGGCAAACATACTTCTGAGTACCTCAGTACAGACTGTACAAACAACAGAGTCCTCACCCAATGATCTACTGTTTCACAATGAATCAACGATGGGAGTCAAACCTCTGTCCATTACAATTCTGGATGCCATGAGACAGAAAGTGTCAATATGAAAACTTGGACGTAACACCTGCACAGTTACATTAGCAAAGTCCATAGAGGATCACATAAGGAAGAACTAGGAAGTTGTTTGGCAGAGTGGAAAATTAAGACTCTAAAGGGAATGTGTAAAAAATACAAGTGATGTACAAAAGCTAGTGAAGAGATTATAAACAAAACAAGTAACAAGAACAAGTGAAAATGATGGAACAGAAGCAGACATCATAAAAAAAATGGGACCTTGTATGAACAGGAGATTTTAAGAGTGAAGGTTCGAGAAAAGCATGAACCACCTTGACTTACAGTGCACAAGTGTGGGGCTTGGGGAAGCGGAAAAAAGCAAGTAGGGAAAAATACAAATCAAAGTGTCGAGATAAGTCTAGAGTACTCACAATAATAAACAGACCAAAACAACACAAAAAAAGAATCTCATCATAAACAATCCATACGTAGCAGAAAATTGACTATGAAGAAAACAAATGTATGTGCTGTACTTGCACAAGAATGTGTATCAACACAACCTTTAATCTAAAATCAAACACAATTCACTTTAAAACACAATTTCTGGTATTTAGCTTTGTAGGTCTAATTCTTTGAATTCATGCAACGCATTACTTGGATACTTTAGGGCAGGGCTCAAAAAAGTTATCAAGAAAATCCCCAAACTCAACGAGACTTTTGAAGTACAAACAATGGTGTTAATACAACTTGGTCTGGAAGATGATGAGGTAAAAATATGTGAATAACACTTGAGCAAAGTCAACCAGAAGATGTAGGGCCTCTCAAAACCTGTTCTTGGAAATTCTGAATACTTCTATCCTACATAGGCTGTTGGGACATGCACCCTACTGCCTTTATCCAGCCCAGAGGGAGGAGGAGGAAGGAAAGGCACTCCCAAAGAGTTTCATCCTTTCAAGGGATATTGTTACTCCCACAAGACCAACTAACTATAAAGAGTACTGGATATCTGGAAGGCAATTATGTAAGGAACCCAAACTGTGACAGTCCTTCGAAGATGACACTTGCAAAGGTCTTGAGAAGCCTTCACTTTGTCTTACAGGCAGCTCTTCAATAAACATCTGATACAGAAAAAGGTTATGATGGTGTCCGAGTGAGAAATTTTGCCGTTTGCTGTGACAGCTCAAGGCTTCTACTCGTACTGTATGACCTTTCTGTCTAGAAAAGAAGCATGCAATCTCTCTGTACAGATATGTCCACAGTAGTGAGAGCAACTCTTACAAGTGAAATGTAACTGACTATAAGCAATAATGTACAAATTCTGCTGCATAGTGGAGACGAAGGAATGGGTGTCATTCCCATATAAAGGGATGTCTCCTCCTGCACTTCTGGAAAACTTGTGACACCATTCAGTCTGCCCTCACAGCAGAGAACAACACAGATATCAATGCTTTATACTTGCACAAGAATAAACAACAAAAATTAAAAAGACCAACAGGTTTCCAAAAGGAATAGGTTTACAAGCGGTCTTAATTACTTATTACATGGGATACAGAACATTTGGTCTACTGGAAATAAGTTTTTTTTTGTATGAATAAAAGACAGAAAGTGAGAAGAATTTGGTTAGCAAAACACACACACATTTATTTACAAGGCAAAAGTAATGTAAAATGTAAAAAAAACTCAGATTCACCTGTCATATTACAATACAACTTTCAGATATTGTAAATATTTACATAAAAGTACACATCTTAACAGTATTATGTATTTTGGCTATTAATCCCTATATGAAATGTCCCCTAGCACTAGGGGGAGTTCAATCAACAATCTACATGAAAGATCCATGCAGTAAAGAACCTTATAACATATGATTGTGGATCTTAAGACATTATCAGACAGGGTATCGAGGAAAGCAGAGAGCTAACAGACTCTCATTACAGGTGAGGGCACTAAATGATATCGTATGATTTTTAGACACAACAACATAAGGTACAGTAAATCAAAAAGAATTTGCAGAAAAATTTCAAAATCCATCAAGGACCAGCACTTAGTCATTCATTAAAAAAAAAAAAAAAAAAAAAAAAAAAGTACCTGGGAGTTGATGTTTGAGAATGACAGAGGGAGAATACCACAAACTAACAGTTGGTTTAACTTTGTCTAAATCACTTATTATGTTTCCCAAAACTGCATGACAGCAGTTGGCAAAAACAAGAAACAGCTGTTCAATAGATCTCCCAGATAACTGACTCCCTAAAAGGGGTACTGAACTGATAAACGATAAGCAGAGCCAACCTGGATCCAGCAGTGAAGACAGACTCTCGGTACAGACCTGGCAAAAGGATCAGAATACAGAATTTAGGCCAAAGGCCAAGCACTGGGACCTATGAGGTCATTTAGCACTGAAATGGAACCTGACAGTAAAAAGTTGTCGAAAGGTCTAACAGAAGGAAAACCTCGCAGTTGCACAATGAATCAACTGTTTGAAGAGTGTGAAAATTAAGATGGAAGAAAGAGAATATGAACAGAGGTACAGTAAAAGGAATGAAAGGCGTTGCAGCACTACCCCTCTAAAGGGTGACAAAAGGATGAGCCACTGCCTGGGTCCAATTCTACTTGAAAGCAAAACATCAGAAGAAATGGAAAAAGAATGATGTTTATTCCAGGCTCTCAAAGTGACAAGAAGCTAAAACCCCAAACTGGACCACTTCCAGGGAGTTGATCACACAGTTCCAACTCAATGGTCATAAAAAAATGGAAAACCTTGGTAACAGAGCTTGCCTGTTCTTGATGATCATTCAATTGCAGAGTAGACCTAGTATAACCAGCAGAAAGTATAGGAGATGAGTTAAGTGGCTTTTATCCCACAGAAAAGCAATGACTAGCAAGCAATGCCTGCAAATTCATTGGCAGTACACCACACAAGAGGCTACATTGAGAAACATAGGTGTCACACATCCTGACAAGGTGAAAACCAGACTTGAGGTCCCCTTGAATTTCGGATTTCAAAAACAGTAGAATCGCAACATAGAGGGCCAGGACATACCTACACTCCCAAATTCTAGAGCACAGTCACAATGACTGCTGTGACTGACTGACTGATTACGAAATTTAGGTCTTGAAGACCAAGTGCCAGAACTCATCAGGATTATTCAGCGCCGTAATGAAGGTGAAATACATAAATCAATTACATGATTGATTATGAATAGGTGAATGGTAGGGAGAAAAAGCCTGAATTCTCCCCCAGTGACATCTGGGGACATTCAAGAAATCCATTAAACTGACATAGTTAGAAGGAAGCTGGATCCACTTAACTTGCCTGAATAGCCCATACAAGCTTGGAAGGAGTATGAGAATAGGATAGAAGGTAGAGTTTCGGCCAAAGGCCAAGCACTAGATCTATGAGATCATTCAGCGCTCAAATGGAAATTGATACTAAAAACGTCTTATAGGTGTAACACGAGGAAAACCTCGCAGTTGCACTACAAATCTATTGTGAGGAGAGGGTGGAAAGTACGATGGAAGAAAGAGAACATGAACAGAGGTATAGTAAAAGGAATGAGAGGGGTTACAGCTTGGGGCCAAAGGGACGCTGCAAAGAACTTGAATGCGGAGCTGGTGAAGTCAGAGGTTAGTCATATGAAGACCCAGTAACTGCAGCTGTGCGTTCCACTCGAAACTATACAGAGCAATCATAAGTCAAATGAGAGAAGGCAAATACTAATGTAAAACTGTTACCCCTGCAGGACCTTGCCTACATAAGCCACCTACTTGGGCCTGATTTTCTAATTTTTCATTCTACAGTTGGTTATGGTGTCTAAAAAGTCACACACTTAAGGCTAGGCTGAAATACTGAGCTTATCATAGACAAAAGCAAGTACTCTATGGAGAACACATTTCAACAGAGATTAGTTGTTAAGTTTTTCTCTGCTTAAAGAAATCTTAAAACCTCACACAAAATGACCCATTTTTGACAGTCAATTAGTGTTCAAGAAACCATAATCATTGGTAATTTAGCAGTCATGATTAATCATATACCTTAACAGAAGACATGATGAAAAAGATACCTTCAGTATGTAAAATTCCAAGTTACTGAAATGTTCTCAAGAGTCTTCTTAACAACTTAATTATTAGTCAGGGTCACTGTTTGAACCGCAATCAGACAATGAAAATATCAACTATACCAATGATGTAAACTGCACTTATTAATTTTAAACAAGAAAATACTTCTAATATAAAATTAAAAATACTTCTGGATATGAAATCGTACTGTAAAAACCTACAGTCAAAATAAAATATATCACAAAAATATATAAGGCACCTTTACCCTTATATAGTACACTCATTTAACAGGACCACAAAGTCACATTGTTAGACCTTCACAAAACTTGCCCTGTGATAAGTTATCAAATCATTATGACCTCCATTACTATGAAGTACATAAGGCACTTAAATCTCATTAAACTGACATGAATTGTTAGTTTTTACAGAAAAATCTTAAATTGCACATTAAAAAATGTGTAACTTGACAATTCACAAATGCTGACAAAATTTCAAATCAGAAGGACGATACGTTTCTTGCATTTACAACTCAACATTAATGCTTGTATGCTCCCATTTAACATTCTTCAAAAAATAACTGGGATCAGTTTTTTCGATGGGAAATTGAATTACAACACACGTTGCCCATTTGTCTACCTTACAAATGACAAGGCTTAACATTCTTTGTGAATGATGAAGGACCGAGAGATGTACAATGTTAAAAAAATTATACTGAAAATTGAACAATGCCAAGTTGAAAAGTAAAAGGCAGAAAGCAATACATTCCAGGTCAAAGAGATGCCCAAGAGAATATTTTGTACCATCTACATTAAGCCACACAAGTTGCAACGTAATTGGCAGCCCTGTACAAGACTGTCAAAGATCAAAAAACAACAGATACTGCTGTCAGTCACCCCAGAACCCAAAAGCACCTTAGGAACGAATGAACGACCTGAGCAACCTCATGCATTCTCTGATAAAGGCTAAGATTCAGAGGGATACAGAAATAACAAGAGACTCCAAATTCTGGCAAAGCCTAGGCAGAAGAGGATAGTAAACCCTATGAGAAGAGGAGAAGGGAGGTCAATAGGCAAGTGAGTAGTTCAGTAAGGTGCTGTGGCATCTCTGAAAGCAGAGAATGAACACGTCTTGAATAACATAACAGTAAACATAAATATGACGACAAAGCAGAATAAAAAGAATAAAAAGACGAGGTGGAACAGTAAAGGCAGTGCTTCCAGTTTCTTCCAGATGAAGAGAAAGAACTTGAACTGGAGGATGCTGATTTGACAGAGGGATCGCTACAGATATCAACACAGAATGCAACATCTGAAGGGGTTAGAAGAATCCATCAGACATAAGCAATGCACTGAAAAGAAATAATCATTGAGGAATCAACCAGAATACATGGAAATAAATGCCTACTTAAAATGAGAAAAAAATTCTTGCATTTATAAGAAGTTTGAAATTATTATTACTAATACTCAGAAGAGGAAGAAGAACCCTATTCATATGGATCAAGCCCACCAAAGGGGCCAGTGACTTGAAATTCAAGCTTCCAAAGATTATGAAGGTGTTCATTCGAAAGAAGTAACAGAATCCAACGGGAAATACAGGAAGAGAAGATCAGTTTACTAGAAGAACAGATAAAAATAATAAAAAAAATAACACTGTAAGTAGAGATCAGAGCCAGAGAAAGAATTCTTACATTATTGTAAGGCAGGAATGGGGAGTTGAGGACTGAAAATCAGAGCACGTAATATAATAAGTTTACTAGGATGAGAAAGGACGCTAAGAGCACAGGACGGTCTGAAACCACATGGGAGTTCTGACTAAAAGTGCACTAAGTATTACACTAAGGAGAAAACTCCTCAAGCATCTAACCTCACGTAAGGAAAACCTGACGTAAGAATGCAAATGAAGACGCATAATGTGTTAAATGCACACGTGCCAATTATTCCTAACTAACCATTTATAGGACACACAGACCAATGACCTTTCAATTGGCGTTGCATAAACTGAAGCTGGTGGCATAAGCTGGGTCCCAGCACAAAATAGAGTACTAGAGATTCTCTTTGGTATCCCTTCAGCCCCATGGAATGTATTGCTCTGTCCAGTACAACCATCAGATTTTATAAATGCCATCTCTTCACGTCAATGGTAAATGGTGGATGATGACTCAGATGAAGAGTATGTTTTCAAGTAACCTGTAAAGAAAAAATAAGTTTAAATTCAAGGCTGTCAATTGGACAGTTTCATACAAGAAAACAATGCAGTCACCTAAAATACTATTGCATTAATAACTCATGTTCTGAACCTTTAATTTGATGTTAATTTTTATTTGAATACAAGAAACATAGCCACAATTATTCCTGCATATAAAATAGTATAAGTACATCTCTAGCAGCAAAGAACAGCTTTGAAACATCTTTATTCACAGAATACACAAACCTCTTGCCGTATTTCCACTTAATTCCCACAGTTAGCTATACAGACACTTAACCACCTTTCTTCAACTCAATTCAGTACAAAACATTATACTATTTCTTACTACAGATGAACGAAATGTACGATTTGGGCAGGGCCCACGGGCAATAAATACTCAGCGACTTCCATACAATATTAGAAAATTTACTTCCTTGTTAGTTAGCACTGACAGAGAAATCAATATCATCAACAGAACAGGCAAATGAAAGGCAATGCTCAAAGGTGTACTGTGTCACCAAAGTGTCTGGTCATGTCAAAGCTGGTGCTAATTCTCACTTCTCCAAAAAAAGCAAAATGGTAACTTCAGTGCTGTACTTTATCACCTGATTTTCTTCTCTGCAGCAATTAGTTACCCGAGTCCTCAACATTAGACATCTGGAGTGTTATTTGCAGCTTCTGTCCATCAATGAGAACCAAGATTGGTCTCAGGAATTACAGTCCCAACTACCATTTTGACACATAGCTTCTCCACGGCACACTCAGAGAAAATAAGTGCATTGATGATCAGAGATCACTTCGTATCTGACTAAGCAGTTTCTTCACATTCACCAAAAGGCATTGCACGCATTACACAATGTAACATGAAAAAAACTGTCACAATTTATCCAAAGAAGTTAGGTTACATGAAAAAGGGACACTCATATTCTTTTTACAATAGAGCCAGTTAAAGTGAGACAAACCAAAATCTTGAAAGACTAGTCGAAACCTGCTAGGCAAAAGCAAGTGAATCCTGGTAAAAAAGTAACAGGTAAAAAAGTCGCAGGAAAAAAGGTCACAATAATCTTTCCTAAATAGTGACACCAAGGATTTTAACCCAGTATGTATCCACCTTTGTGGTGTGTTTAGTACAAGCCCGTTGGGGATTACCACGAAAACATAAACAAAAGACTGTAAATGTCAAGAAGAGAATGACTCCAAAGAAATATTGTGAATTTTTCCCTGACTTTATTACCAGCCACCATAAATAAATGTGGCTTTTTTTTTCCTGGCCACCAAGTAAGCAGTGGGTAAAACCTGTCTTCTTCCGAGTCACCTATTCCATATTTGAAGCATTTAGGACTGAACTCTGTTTACACACAAAACGTATCAGTCAACAAAGATGACACGGGGGTGTCCTCTCCAGTCTGAATTCTAACTTTCCTCTCTCATACACTTTCTAAGCATACCACCTAAGCAAACCTTGACAAGAACTTCAATTTATTGTTGAGGAAGGCTATAGCACACAGGTTACAGCAAACTCCAACATCTGAGAACATGGTTATGCAGTGACCAACCAACAACAGGACACCAAAAGCCAAAACTCACTGAACAAATGAAAGCATGGATAATTGCACACACAACGCACCAAATAAATTATGGTAGTGGATGCTGACCACTCCTAGCTACCCACGACACAATATACAGTATATTACTGAAATGAACAACAGTTGTATAATGTATACAGTGTACTGTAGTTTAGACTAGGGCATTCAACTAGCCTATACAGTCCAGCTTAAGCTAATGGATTTCTAGCAACTAACGGTTTAGAAGCTGGTAAACTGAACTCAAAACAATTTCAATTTAGGTTAAAAATTTTGTATATAAGGCCTCAATACAAAACAAATGTCTATGCAATAGGTCATTCCTTTCAAACATCCATCTTGTGCCGCTGTGATATTTACAGCATTATGAATCACAGTACAGTTCATTAAGGGAAGAAGGTGGTTGTGTCTGTAAAAGCTGATTAAATACCAGACAAATCCAGTATCAGAAATGAACACTAACACACATACACAGATAGCTAGGCAAACACTGACTTTTTGCATCTCAACTATGTAAACTCAGTAGTGTACAACATTTGCATTACTATAATACAGTAGGTATAACTACAAATTTCTACGCTATACAAACCACGTCAGTAGCGAATGCTACAACTCAGACGAAAATCAAAATCGAAAGGCACAGATGCCCCACAGTCAACTTTGTAAATGCATGCAGCCTATGACATGCATTGGACGACCTTCTGATCACAGTGTCTAGCCTCTAAATATGACTAAGTCAATGTTTGTATAGTATTCCACAAATATATAGCAAATTTGCTGTAAAATATCTTTAATAGGGTTAAAATTACAGCATCAATAATACATAGTATGCATACGAAGGAGATTGCTGACAGAATAGCAAGACGTGTTTGGTAAAAACAGCATTTCAGTATATATTTGTTTTTGATTGTTGATTTGCTTTGATTTAATGAAGGTTTGGTCTGATGACCTGGCACTGAAACCATTACATTTTTCAGTACCATGTGTTTTTGACTGCCAATTTTGTTTACTATAAATAACCCACATTTACCATAAGCTAAAACTAAAGATAGCTTACAAAATGTACAATTATATTGTATTGTTATTTGTGAAAGACCATACTACAATGCAATTGAAGTCTTGAAGACGTGACCACTCTCTCTCCCTCTCTCTAAATAATCTAACAAAGTACCTCAGTGATTTTGATGATACTGTTCTCATGCAAATGTGTCACAAATTTTTAAAAATCATGAGCTCCTCAGACCAATGCTTGAAAACCAGGTGTCAGTCCCTGATTTCAACACCATATGCCTGAGTTTGAACCCAGACCACTAAGCTCAACACTTGAAAACCAGGAACCTCCGAAGCCAATTGCCTATACCAGTCTCTGACCATGGCACCTATCCAGGCGACGTACCTGAAGTCAACATGTTACAACCAAAGGACAAACTAGAACCACACATACGAAAGGTAAGAGCAACATATGCCAACTCCAAGAATAGCGTACGGTTAGCTCTTGAAATGGCATTCCTTTCGATGACTACAGATGCTAGTGGTGTCACTGATTTTGTGTTCATACAAAATGTGTCAGTCAGAAATCCCTGAAAACCAGGAGCTTCCAAGATCAACTGTCTATGCTACAGGTGGAACCAAAAGCAGTCTCTTTATTATGGCACATCCTCAGGCCCTGTAACTCAATTCAAAAAAGGGGAGTCAATATATCGATTACTGGGAAGACATCAACTGCTGGGAGAGTATTTCGCTCAAGGGCAATGCACAGATGAAAAGATGATTCTACTAAAAAACATAATCCTAGCAGACTCTTGCAGAGGCATGACAAGTCCCATATCTCCTCTTTCATAATGTCTGAAAAGGATTTTTCTTTTTGTCAGTGAGAGAAATTTGACACTGGACCTTAGAGCAGAAGGCGCAAAACATCCTTGGTGCCATCTAGCTTAAGCCATGCAAGATATAACACACGAACTAGAACTGCAATATAAAATTTTGACCAACTGCCAGGGGTTGGAACCTACGTCATTCAGCGCTGAAAATAACGTTGAGACAATTGTCAGGCGAGGGTGGAAAGTTTGATGGAAGTGAGAGAATATGGATGGAGGTACAGTCGAAGGAATGAAAGGGGTTGCAGTTAGGGACTGAAGGGGTGTTGCAAAGAACCCTAAGTTAAATATTGGTCTAATCTAATGGCCACAGCTTTGCAAGCTTTGTCTGCACCCTCATTTAATACTAGAGTTGATTCACTCTTGAATTTTACTCTTACAAAAGGTAGGATCACACACAAATCCATACTTACCCAAAAATTATAAAAATGAAGACATCCACACAGTGTGTTTGTCAGTCAATTCAAATCCCTATCCTTTTAAGGGGAATAGCCAGAAGGTTCTCTCTTATACGAAGCAAAAAATTGCACCTGGAAAAGGAGAAGGAAGTTGAGTGTCATGGTAGATGAGAAAAAAGCAGTGATACATAAAAAATTCCTCTCAATCAGTTGTGAAAGGTCTGGGCAGCTACTACCCATACTACAGAACATTGAAAGGTTTGATATAAAATGACCATGAATCTTCTGATAAACGGAAACTTATTATTTATTGAAAATTATACAGAAAAAGGGTATCAAATATAATTATTTAATAATAACTAAACTTATTGAACTTATACTCATCAGAAATCACCAAAGAGACCCATAGTCATGTAAGAAGGTCCAGGACAAAATTATGTAAAGGTGTTGAGTTATAGTGTTAACCACAAATATAAAAAATGTAAAAAACAGTTTTAATCATAATTACCTCTGCTGGCAAAAAGGGCAGGGACTTCTCTAAAAACCATCTGGAGATGATGATGTGATATACCGGTACTTAACAGGCTCATTTCTCAATTCTGAAAGGAAAAATACAATATCAAAATGAAATCCAACAAAACATATGCAATCAAAGCAGAAATATACTATTGACACCTCAAATATGCAAACTCTTAAAAGTTTCAGGTACAAACTACTGACTTTCCCCTCTGCCTGAACATTACATCAGTCATGACTAAGTGGTGAGCACATATATGAAGACAAAGAATACTTGGTATTTTTGGCAAAACCATCCCAGGGATCCAAGCACTCATTTCACGACTGCCTAAAGAACAAAGGTGTGGGCACCAACAGGAATGGACTGAAACAGGCACCCAAGGTACTTGTGCATACCAAGTGTAAAAGTTACCCCTGCATTCATTCCAACCTTCTCCTTACATTTACTCATGACCAATAGCCACTCAGAAATTGTACTTCAATTCACAACGGTAATCTTAACTCGCATCCATTCATGCTTAGCTTTAATATGAATGGAATGGAAGATAAAATCAAAGCCTACTGCCAAGCGCTGAAACCTATGGAAAGGTCACTCAGTGCTGAACGGGAAACTGCGAGGAATAAAAAGGTCTGAGAGGTGTAACAGGAAGAGAACCTTCTGCAGTTGCACTAGGAAAAAACCGTTAGGAGAGGACTGAGGAGAAAAGTAAGATGGAAGAGAAAAAAGTGCAATTTTCCTTTTTAAAATTAACGATGAAAATAAATTCAAGGTACGTACTGTCAATCTTTTCAAAAGTAATGAAAATAAATTCAAGGTACGTACTGTCAATCTTTTCAAAAGTAATGAAAATAAATTCAAGGTACGTACTGTCAATCTTTTCAAAAGTAATGAAAATAAATTCAAGGTACGTACTGTCAATCTTTTCAAAAGTAATGAAAATAAATTCAAGGTACGTACTGTCAATCTTTTCAAAAGTAATGAAAATAAATTCAAGGTACGTACTGTCAAACTTCTGTCTACAAAGAGATCAACAGATATACAACTCTACAAGAATAACGCTTAAAATTTGCATGTTGATATGACCTTGGGAGAAAAAGGCAAAGCTATAGAGATAAATAACAATGCAAAAATACACTACGAAAGTATTGGAAATACTTCTGAGGCAGCTGAGAAAAGGTTCAAATTGCCATATGAGTCTGGCGTTGTACCGGAGAATGAAATAACACAACATGTTTGAATAGAATAGAATAGAATACAGAATGTAGGCCAAAGGGCAAGCACTGGGACCTATGAGGTCATTCGGCACTGAAACAGAAATTGACTGTAAAATTGTTTGAAAGGTGTGACAGGAGGAAAACCTCACAGTTGCACTATGAATCAATTCTTAAGAGAGGCTGGAAAGTAAGACAAAGGAAAGAGAATATGAACAGAGGAACAGTAAAAGGAATGAAAGGGGTCGTAGCTAGAGGCTGAAGGGATGCTGACAACCTTAAGTAAGGACTACAGTGCACTGTGTGACATGCACTGACGGCACTAACCCCCTACGGGAGCCATGCGTTTTGGGATCTTGAGAAGGATTCTGTGTCCTCTGGGGAGACCAAGGACATCTTAAAGAAAGGACACACCTAAATTCCTACACCAGAAGGGAATCACCAGCAACTACAGCTACACTGGCCTAATCATAACAGCCATGTAGCTTTGCAAGCTTTGTCTGACCCCCATTTAATACCATAGTTAATTCACACAAATTTTCTACTTACAAAAGGTACCATTACACGCAAATCCATACTTACTCAAGAATGATAACAATCCAGAAATCCACACAGTGTGTTTGTCGGTCCATTCACAAATGTCTGCCCTTTTTTGGACTGGCCAGAAGGTTCTCTCTTGTACGAAGCAAAAATTGCATCTGGAAAAGGAGAAGCAAGTTGAGTGTCATGCTGGATGAGAAAAAAAGTGATACATAACAATTCCAATCAATCAGTCATGACAGGTCTGGGCAGCTACTACCTACCCACACTACAGAACACTGAAAGGTATGATATGCATGACCGTGAACTTTCTGATAAACGGAAACTTAAGATATTTTAGACGTTATTTGCGTTACTTTAAATTTAATAACGGCTAAAATAACAATAAATAACGTCTACAATGGAACAGCAACTCGGCACACTCACAGGACCCTGGCCTACAGAAGGTGGCACTCCTAAAACCCCTCCTAAACTCACTACTGACGGTGCAGGAGGATTCCCTTCCATCCCACGAACACAAAATGGCATTAAACTATACAATAACGTCATTTGAAATTACAATAACGTCTAAAATAACGAAAAAAAATGTCTAAAATAGAGTATCAACTCGGCATACTCACGTGAAAACCAGCAGGGGAATGTTCAATGTTTGTTTACATTCGGGAATTATGGGTAAGAATAGTTGACCAATCAGAATTGTACCTATAAGCGCGGGAAGGAATTGACCAATCAGAACGCAGGATGGCTAGTATCTGGATTCTCATTGGTCGAAAGCCATTGGTAACAAAGTCCCTTTGATGGACGGAACACGCTTGTAACTATAAGCGCGGGAAGGAACTGACCAATCAGAACGCAGGCTGGAGTGGCAGCTGGATTCTTATTGGCTGAAATACGTCCTTTTCAAAGCCTACCAGACTGATAGGACACACTCCAAACACCTACGATGTCTTGACTGTTAAAAGTTTGACATTTTCAGACAAACTTTCAATTTTTTCTCATACTTAAAATCGATTTATATATAACATTCTATATAATTTTATTCAGAATTTATTCCTCTTTAATTTGATATATAATTATAACTCCCATCACATACAGAAAATATAAAAAAATTATATAAAATACAAAAAAGTTAAGCAGTGAGCTGGCTTGCAATTGTACCAGGTAATAATCTGGGAGTGTAAAGAGACCTTTATGCAATTAATGCTTTTAAGCTGATTTCCGCCTCTCATAATCTAAGGGTTTACGCCTTTATGACACAGTTACTATCTGATACGAGTTAGTTGTTCCTTTTAAATAATTTTATACTAATTCCTTGGAGAGAGAGAGAGAGAGAGAGAGAGAGAGAGAGAGAGAGAGAGAGAGAGAGAGAGAGAGAGAGAGAGAGAGAGAGAGAATAATTTTATACTAATTCCTTGGAGAGAGAGAGAGAGAGAGAGAGAGAGAGAGAGAGAGAGAGAGAGAGAGAGAGAGAGAGAGAGAGAATAATTTTATACTAATTCCTTGGAGAGAGAGAGAGAGAGAGAGAGAGAGAGAGAGAGAGAGAGAGAGAGAGAGAGAGAGAGAGAGAATAATTTTATACTAATTCCTTGGAGAGAGAGAGAGAGAGAGAGAGAGAGAGAGAGAGAGAGAGAGAGAGAGAGAGAGCATGGTTGTGGGCAGAGGGGTGCATGTGGGGGCTGTGGGAACAAGGTTGTATATGGAGGTTCTATATTGGGTTGTGGGCAAAGGGTTGTATATGGGGATTGTAGGTAGAGTTGTATATGGGCGGTTGTGGGAAAAGGGATGTGTTGTGCATTGGGGGTTGTAGGAAAATGGTTGTAACGAGCGTTACGAGAAAAGGGATGTATGTTTGGGTTGTATAATGAGGGTTGTGGGAAATGATTTACATTAGGGTTGTATTTTAGGGGTTTTGGGAAAAGGGCTGCACATGAGTGTTGTGGAAAAAGCAATATTTATTTGTGGGTTGTATTTTAGGGGTTGTGGACAAAGGGTTGTAGGTAGAATTGTATATGAGTGGTTGTGGGAAAAAGGATGTTTGGGTTGTATACTGCAGGTTGTATGAAAATGGTTGCAAAGAGGGTTGTAGGAAAAGGGATTGATGTGTGGGTTGTATATTGGGATTGTAGGAAAAGGGTTGTAATGGGGTTGTGGGAAAAGGGGTAAATATGGGGGTTGTTGGAAAAGGGATGTCTGTGTCAGTTGTATATTGGGGTTGTGGGCAGGGTTTATATCTGGGGTTGTAGATAGAGCTGTATATGGGTGGTTGTGGGAAAAGGGATGTGTGGGCTGTATATTGGGTTGTAGGAAAATCGATCGTAAAGAGGGTTGTAGGAAAAGGGATTTATGTGCGGGGTGTATATTGGGGTTGTAGGAAAACGGTTGTATATAGGGGTTGTGGGAAAAGGGATGTGTGGGTTGTATACTGGGGTTGTGGGAAAAGGGTTATATATAGGGGTGTAGTAAATGAGACTTAGGTGTGGGTTGTATATTAGTTGTGTGAAAAGGGTTGTATATAGGGGTTGTGGAAAATGGGAATTATATGTGGGTTGTTTTTAGGGGTTGTAGGAAATGGGTTGCATACATATGGGGGTTGTGGGAAAAGGGATGTATGTGTGGGTTGTATTTAAGGGGTTGTGGGCAAGGGGTTGTAGGTAGATTTGTATATGGGCAGTTGTGAGAAAAGGATGTGTGTGAGTTGTATATTGTGGGCTGTAGGAAAATGGTCGTAAATAAATTGTGGGAAAAGGTATGTGTGTGGGTTGTATATTGTGGGCTGTAGGAAAATGGTTGTAAATATACATTGTGGGAAAAGGGACGTATGTGTGGGTTGTATTTTAGGGGTTGTGGGAAAAGGTCTGTTTGTAGGGGTTGGGGAAATGGGATATGTAGGTTGTAATTTAGGGGTTATGGGAAAAGTGTTGTGGGAAAAGGGATGTACAGTATGTGGGGGTTGTACACTGGGGACGTGGGAAGTGTTGTAAATGGGGGTTGTGGTAAAAGGGATGTATGTGGGGGTTGTATACCGGGGATTGTGGAAAAATGTTTACATATTAGGGATTGTGGGAAATGGGTTGCATATGGGGGTTGTGGGAAAAGAGTCGTAAATGTTCTGAGAAAGGGGTTGTATGTAGGGGTTGTAGATGGATGGTTGTTTGAGACAGAGATGTGACACTCAAAGTAACATAATAATAATAATAATAATAATAATAAATACTGTTTTAATGGATGAACCAAACTGAATACCCTATATGCACACAAACACACATATGCAACACTGCTTACAGTGAGCCGTCCAACATATGCTGTCATATGCATTGCTTCTCTCTTTCTTTCTGCCTTTTACTCTTTGCTGTCCATCTCTGATGATACATACACACACATATATATGTCTGTATATGGTGCACATATACATACACATGTATATTATATATGTGTGTATGTGTGCCAAATTTGGTTGAAATTGAAGCAGTGGTTTTTTATAAAAATTAAAAATGTCATTTTAATCCAATTATAATGATAAAATCTCTCTCTCTCTCTCTCTCTCTCTCTCTCTCTCTCTCTCTCTCTCTCTCTCTCTCTCTCTCTCTCTCTCTCTCTCTCTCTCTCTCCGAAGTTTGAAGTCCCCTGCTTAATAAACAAATTCCTGCCAATAAGACAAATACATTTAGATTTATTCAAGTCAGAAATATTACTTCACAAAACTACCAAAGAAATTATATATATATACAGTATATATATATTATATATATATATATATATAACTAAATTAAAGAGACATAATAAGTATTTCATGAGATTATTCGTCTAAAAGGAATCCATTTTGAGAAAGTGGCAGAGACAACCTCCCTTTGCTTGTAATATACAAAGCATTTATTTTTCTTTAAATATACATTTGATATTCCTGTACATGGTCATTTAATCTACACTTATTAATGAGAGAGAGAGAGAGAGAGAGAGAGAGAGAGAGAGAGAGAGAGAGAGAGAGAGAGAGAGAGAGAGAGAGAGAGAGAGTTAATAAATAAAATGTAATAAGACAAACCTTTAATAGAGTTAATTATGAGATATAAAATATGGTGTAAGCCAGCACAATACTTCTTGCAATATTCATTGCAAAATAAAAGAAACTGCTATTATTGATTAGTGATGGCAAACTGGCCTTATGCCAGCAGAGTCTGTTAGCCCTTGAACTAAATGTAACTTAAAATAATAATAATAATAATAATAATAATAATAATAATAATAATAATAATAATAATAAATATACAGAAACAAAGCATTTTAGATCGACGGCATAAAAAAAATGACTATCATTTAACCTCTATAGCCAACCGAAAGCCGATAATAATAGTAATAACAGTAAAAATAATAACAGTGATGACGACAGTCAGAGAATAATGAAAATAGTGAAGAATAATGAACGATAAAGACGGGAAATGGAGATAAATAGTGTGAAGTCAGGACGAAATTGCGCTCTTTGAATGAATTTAAATTAGATTAGAAAGGGATTTTTAATTTGGTAAATCCGAGATTTATTACTGGATTAATAGATTAATCATTAATATGGCCTTAAATCCGACTGCATTAATGACTGGGGACGAGAGAGAGAGAGAGAGAGAGAGAGAGAGAGAGAGAGAGAGAGAGAGAGAGAGAGAGAGAGAGAATAATACCAGTGTATAATCCATTATATAATCAGCTGGATACGACAGAAAATTGATATCCTGGAGTTAAAAACTTATTATTAATTAACCTCTAGAGCCAAAACGCAGCCGATAACAATAGTAATAATAGTCAAAATAATAACAGTAATGATAATAGTATCTCTGAGAGTCAAAATAATAAACAAAAAACCCGAGAAATGACGAGTAAGAAGAGAGTTAGGACGAACTCGCTGTTGGAACGAGAGTTTAAATGGCCGACAGTTCCGAGAGCGGCCGCATGGCGGCGCCGCTGGCTGGCTGGCTGGCCGCCAAAGTGAGGAGTCCCAAGCGAAAGTGAGAGAAGTGAGGGAAGAGTGTGTGTGTGCGTACATGTGCACACGCACACGCATGTACGTTTCTGTGTGCGAGCGTGCGTCGAGGCGTGTGCGCGCTTATGTGTGTGTGTGTGTGTGTGTGTGTGTGTCTATACGGGAGGGTGAGGGTGGGGGGAGGGACTAAGCCAGTGGTGGCACAGCTGCCGAGGCGAGGGAGACTGACTGGAAGTGGAAGAGCTCAGTAGGTCGGTGGCGGCCTTCGAGACAAGACGTCAAATGTTACTCTGAGAGATTCATAGGATAGACCGATGTCTCGACGATTTAATGGAATTAAAACATGTTGCTTTTATATTATTCCATATTCCTATTTTTATTAACAATGATTCCCTGTTAAGTAAAGAAACAAACTCATGAGCTCTGAATTATTCAAAAGATCACAAAAAGGTGTGTGTGAGAGAGAGAGAGAGGTTATTAAGAATAAATTACCTCACCTCTACAACCCCCTCCCCCTAGCTGTAAAAATTGAGAGTCCATTGTTGCGGACATAAGACGTTACTTTTATCAATATAAAAAGGCAAGAATTAGACACTAGCATCTTTCAGCGTCCATGACAGCAGATATGGAGGCTGTATTGCAAGACGACAGAGAGAGAGAGAGAGAGAGAGAGAGAGAGAGACTTAAACACATGACGGCAATCTTTCAAGACACAAGTAGTCCCCGTAGGAAGGTAGTGCCGTCAGTGCACCTCACGCGGTGCACTGTAGGCATTATCTGAGGTTCTTTGCGGTGCCCCTGCCATGGCCCCCGAGATGCAAACATCTTTTGTTCCTTTTACTCTACCTCCTTTCATAGTCTCCTTCTTCCATCTTACTTTTCTCAGTCCTCTCCTGTTACTTAACCTTTCAAACCTTCTTACTGTCACTTTCCGTTGCAGCACTGAATGACCTCGCAGGTCCCAGCTTAGCTTGGCCTCTGGGCTAAATTCTCTGTTCTGTTCAATACAGAATTGTGGACTCATGCTACTTTGAGTACTTTGAATAATAATAATAACAATAATATAATAATAATAATAAATAATAATAATAATAATAATAATAATAATAATAACAATAATAATGATCTCATGATGATGATGACTGAAGAAGAAGAAGAAGAAGCCTTTACCTATATACAATTCTTCTTGTGAGGGAGGAGTGAGAGAAGGGGTCGCCTCACAGGTGCTACAACAGAAAGCGACACACACAGAGACTCTTCAGAGACATTTTGAGGTTTTCAGAGAGAGAGAGAGAGAAGGATCTGCCTTGTCATTTGCCTCACAAGCACAAAATGAGGACGCTCAAGTTAGCAACAGTATCTATCTCTCTTGATTCTTTCTCCCCTTTTTTTTCTTTCCAACCCCTTTCGTTCCTTTCACTGTACCTCCTTTCATGTTCCCTTTCTTCCCATGTTAGTTTCCTCAACCCCCTCCTGTTACTTTACCTTTCAGACCCTCTTACTGTCACTTTCCGTTGCAGCACTGAATGACCTCGTAGGTCCCAGCTTAGCTTGGCCTCTGGCCTAAATTCTCTGTTCTGTTCATTACAGAATTGTGGGTTTGTTTCTCCATTGGAAGACTCATGCTACTTTGAGTACTTTGAATAATAATAATAATAATAATAATAATAATAATAATATTAATATTAATAATAATAATAATAATGATAATAATAATAATAATAATAATAATAACAATAATAATAATGATAATAATGATAATAAAAATAAACAATATAATAATAATAATAATAATAATAATAATAATAATAATAATAATAATAATAATGAGAAATTATGCATCTCTGCCTGACTGCCTGACTGACCCTCAGGGGCTCTCCCCCGCAACCCCTCCCTCCTACTATACTCTTATACTCTAAGAGTATCTGTCTGTCTGTCTCTCCCTCTCTCTCTGAAGTCTTCTTCTTCTACTTTCTTCTCTCTCTCTCTCTCTTGGATAGAATTCATTCATATTCATTATTATTGTCATCAATAATAATGAATATGAATAATATAACAATAATAATAATAATGATCTCATGATGATGATGATGTGATGATTGAAGAATAATAATAATAATAATAAGAAGAAGAAGAAGAAGAAGGAACCTTTACCTACATAGAGTTCTTATTATGAGGGAGAAGTGAGAGAAGGGGTCGCCTCATGGGTGCTACAAGACAAAGAGACACACACACACACACATAGACTCTTCAGACAGAGAGATTCAGAGAGACATTTTCAGGTTTTGACAGACAGAGAGAGAGAGAGAGAGAGAGAGAGAGAGAGAGAGAGAGAGAGAGAGAGAGAGAGAGCCCTGTACAAACTCAGAAAGGGAGACTCTACAATAACTTGTGTTCAGACAGAAAGTGCGCTAGATTAGATAACAGCAGTGAAGCCTCAACTCACATCTAACCCCAAAGAAGAGAAAAAGTGACAAAATTTACAGATATGAAAGCCAACAAATTCCTCAACGACTTAGAAGTGAACCCTTGGTTCTCTTCGGTCGCCTTTCAGCACGATATATTTCGAGCAGAGATGGGTGTTTGAGCAGCGAAATGCTTTGTGCGACAATGACGGTCTCGGCAAAGATTTCAACGCCGGTTCATTTCAATGCAACAGTCTAATGCAGAAGCACACTACACGGGGTTACTAAATGTCATCAGTCTTTTGTCCTAACACCTGGACAGTCTACTTGTCGGAGTTCAGCTCATTTCCCATGAAAGTTTAGACTAGTTTGTACAGATTACTGCCTGTGTTTGAAGATGGGATGGTTTTCATTATACATATGTTCTTTAGAATAAAATCTGCCACAAACCATGACTAGACGTGACACATTCCTTCATATCCTGATGGTAAAATGACGGACTTCAGTATCGACAAGTGTTAACTGTAATAAGAATACAGTCAGCCCCCTGGATTCACTGGCTTATAACTGCCTATTTTGATAGTTCAAAACAACAAAAGACCCTCTAAAAATGCTTGTACCTCAATATTTTAATAAGTTTTATCCCAAAAAGTGCATTCAGTCACAAAAACTATATGAAAATACAGTAATTTGTGGATATTTCTCTATGAAAAATACCACGAGTAATGTGGCGGGCAGCTGGTATAGCCAGTTTCTGGGGCTGATAAAGGTTACGGCCGCTGGAAACCAGAGCCGAAAGCATGGCAGCTTGTCGCAAGCACCGAGGAAAAGAAACAAGCTGCGGTCGCTGCCACGTCGTTCCCAGAAGGAAGCGAGATTTTCGAGGAAGTGGATATTGAGGAGTTGATAGTCGGAGATGGAACGAAAGTTCTGCTTCGACACTTGGACAAGTGGTGCAAGAAGGATGAGCTGTCAGCATCGTATGAGGCATGGACAAGGTTTGACAACTACAAAAAGGAAAAGGAACATACGACGGAGAAGTACATTTTGGAATTTGTGGAGAGAGGTGCAATTCTGGAGAGGTACAAAGCACGTATACCAAAATGTATTTTAGCATTTCAGCTACTACAGTAGATAGTGCAGGGCTAGAGGTTAGAGAAAAGCAAATAGTGTTGACAGCAATGTCCTCCAGTGAAACTGATAAAATGTCTGATTCGATGCAGCAAGCCCTTAGGACAACTTTTGGAAGGCAGGAAGTGTTACCACTGGGTGCAGGGTCATAGGCAGAGACACTCGGTTGACATATATGGTAACGTTAGGAAATGTTATGGGTGTGGATCAGGTTACTATCTGTCTCCAGCACGTCCCAAAAAACGTGTATGTTAGTAGCAAAAAGGAGGAAGAGTTATATTCAGTTACTGAAAACCTTAAAATGGTGTCAGTGTTGATGACGGAATCTATTAATTTATGCTATCCTGGACACAGCCTACAGTTGTACAGTGTGTGGTAGTGATTGGTTGAAAGCATACACACAGTCTTTGTCGGATGAGGAAAAAATGAGAATAGAAGACGAAGAAAATGAAACAACGTTTAAGTTTTTTACGGTAAAGTGTACAAATCAATGACGAAAGCAAAATGAAATTGGACTTAGAAAACGACACTGCCGAAATTCATGGAAAAAAAAAAAGACTTAAAATTGAGGGGGGGCACTTTTTCAGGAGGACGTTACTGCCTTCCGCGAAGGGCTGAGAAAGAAGCCTGGTAGAAAACAGGAGAAATAAATGATGACATTGAGAGACGATGAAAAGGAAAAGAAGAACAAGATATGAAAATTGCACCCACAATCTGGTCATCCCACATCTAAGAGACCGATCCAGCTGTTGAAGGATGCTGGTGTTAAGGTCAGAATGTGCTAAATGTATGCAGAAGTAGTGTCACATAGCTGAGGTCTGCATGAAATATATGAAAACACCATCAAGGCCAATTATTAGGAGTTCAATGAAGTAGTGGCATTAAACCTAAAGGAGTATAAAAAATGGGATATATATTTTCAGCGTATGGTGGATACGGCAGGAAGAACCCAAGGAGATAAGAGAGAAAATTATAGCGGCATTTTTGGGAACTGGTTTGGGACCCCCTGTGAAATTCTTGTGTGACAACGGTGGGAAGTTTGCCAACAACACACTTCTGGAAATGTACAGTCACTGGTCAAGTGGCAAAACAGTGATCTTTAAACATGGTTCAAATATTGAAACACACATGAAACACACATTCACGAGATACAATATAGTTTTGATGGAAACACTGAAGAAGGAAGAAATGAAATGCTTGATAATCTGAGATATGAAATGGACAACAGCAAGAGGAATGAGAAAGCAGCAGTTATAAATCCAGTGGAAAATGAGAAAATGAGGAGGAAGAAAAAGAGAACCACACCGAGTTGAGGATGCTTCATCTGAAGACAATTTAAAAACCAAAGGTATTCCAAAGACTGGACAGAGTTAGAACCTGCTGAAAGAGTCTGATGAATGGCAGACAGGAACTGTTCACAGCAGTGCTGGAAAATCTACAGAAAAATATAGCAGTTGGAGGAATATTGAACATAAAGATGGACATATAACAGCCACTGACTGGAGCAGAGATGTAGAAAAATGGGTACCAGTTTTAGAAGACGGAGTGAAAACACAGAACGACAAGAACTTGATCAAGCAAAAGAAGAACTCAAAACCTGGAAGAATTTTGGTGTAAATGAGGAAACGCCTAACTCGCGTCAAGATGCATTATCAGTCCGATGGGCGTAACAGAAAAGGAAAACGGGGACGGGAAAAAGAAAATGAAAGGAAAGCTATTTGCCAGAGGTTTTGAGGAAAAAGAAGAAATCTGATCTCATTCTCCCGCTCTTAGCAAGGAAGTGTTGAGGTCCTTCGTTGGTATGTTGTCTTCCAAAAGATGAGCAGAATTCAATTAATATACAATTTGGGCATGAAGGGTATCTCATTCCACCCGTTGAAGCTGGCTGTGATAATAAAGTACCGTGGAAAATAAAAAAAAAGTGTATATGGTCTTAATGATGCCGCCATAAAATGGTACCTCACAGTGAAGACCTTCCTGCTGAAGATGGGGTGTATTCAGTTGCAAACTGACCTTGCAATTCTATTGATGTTCCAAAGGAGATTTGTCTGGAATGTTCTTGATGCATGTAGAACGATTTCTTGTGGGGAGGAATAAAGACATTTGAAAGTCACTGCCCAAATCAGAAATCATTTTCAGATATACCGGCCCGGATATTGTGCAGAACGAGAATGGTGTCAAACTTCATCAAAACGAATATTGTGAATCTCTGGAATCTATAAATTTAAGTGCCGAGAGAGGATTGAATAAGAATACGGAGAGTAATGAAGAAGAAAAGGAGAAGTTTAGGAGCCTAGTGGGCCAACTAGGACAGTTATTACATCCTAATTCAAGACCTGATATCAGAACTTAGCGGCAAAATAAATAAGCCTAAAGTAAAAGATCTGATTGAGGCAAACAAATGTCTGAGAAAATCCTGTTCCTTTGAGAGCTGTACGTACTCCCCAGGACTGGGTGACAGCTTTAAGTTTAAGTTGGTTGTGTACAGTGATGCTTTAGATTTATTTTATTTTACGTGGCTAAGAACCAACTGGTTTACCTAGCAACGGGACCTACAGCTTATCGTGGGATCCGAACCACATTGTGACGAGAAATGAATTTCTATCGCCAGAAATAAATTCCTCTAATTCTTCATTGGCCGGGTAGGGGAGTCGAATGCTGGGCCACCAGCGTGCCAGGCGACAGCTCTATCCACCCCTCCAACGAAGAACATCTCATACAATTTTATTTTTTCTATACCATGCATATATAATGCTTATTACTTTGGAAGTAGATTTCTTTTGTTTTCGAAACCATTTCAGGTAATAAGAATCAACCCCTAATAAGAGACTCGTGTTCATTAATACTTACCTTTGCTACGGTGCTAAACGACTGGGCTATTTTCTTCACGAATCCTTAGAGTGATTTCTTCAAGAATTTCAGGCGACATTCACCTGAAAAGACAAGAATAAGTTGTTACCTCATAACAAATGGATGTCTTTTTGCTTACAAAAACCTTTCACCAGTCCCATGTCCACAATTTCTATTTGATCATACTGTTTGAGAGTGAGTACAATAACTCTGTACTTCTCTGTACTTTTTGACCATCCCACTAATTATTTCCACCATACTTAGGTAAAACATTTCCCACAGAGTACTTACTTCATTTTGAACTTTTCATTAAAATGCCCGTGTCCCTAATTTTCAATTCATATATGGTATATATAATATTATCCAAGATCCTACCTACCCAACCCTCCCCTTAGATACTGAGTTGTAGCAGGGCATCTTGCATACCCAGTGCAGTCGACAATTACAGAACAAGGCTTTATTCTGTGCAATACTATATGATACCCAACATTCACAACAGAAACTTCTTCCTTCAAGTTCAATCCATCACCTTTTCACAGAAAGATTCCTACGTAGCACTCGAGCACTTGAAGGCGGACCTTGTACTCGTCGCGTGATCGTGTGCCACCCATGATGGTCCCAACCTTGTCCCATTGGTGGGATGCCGGGTCCTGGATGCGGACATGTTGGCCCACCTTCAGCATGGCCAGGGGGCGGGCGTGGGCATTGTAGTTTTGCTGCACTTGAGCTGCTTTGGCTGCGGCTCGGCGGTCAGAGTCATGGGCCTTTTCTTGCCAATCTTCTGTGAACGACTGAGGATGGGCGGGCACACACGTACGGAGAGGGTGACCATACAGTACCTGGGCAGGAGAGCGACCACAGTGGTTGGGCGTGTTGCATAACTCGAGGGGGCCACGATCAAAGGCTTCGCAGTCGATGTTTCCTGTAGGGGCCGTTTTGAGGATCAAGTGCTTGACAGCGGCCTCAGCATGTCCAT